>APFE030811739.1:208568-228676 GCA_000404065.3 Pinus taeda
GTGATAGGCGAAAGACTGATACTATTGACAAAATATAAATAAATGAAACTATCCCGAGAATCTATTGAGCTCTAAAGCATAGCTTTTGATGCTCTATATCTCAAAGATAAACATATAGATGACTGTATCCTTAAGACATAGATATGGAATTATTTAGGATTGTTGTGTTTAAATAGTTAAGCGCAGCGATTTAAAGTGATATTACTACACTTTACACATTTATATCATCGACATATACATGATTGAAAGTAAAAGCATAACATATAAACACCCAATAGTGGAATGAACAAGATTTGTTGTTATAGCACATGCATACGATCAATGATAGCAAGACAATGACATAACAATTCACATACACAGAATGACTTCAGTCAAAGATAGAAGTACCATTTGAGTTGTAGGCCAATCCCAGATATCAATCGCTATGCGTGACTTTTCCCTCAACGCATAAACATTCCTCAATTAATGACAGTAGTGCACAATTGAATCAAGAAATTTCTCCATTAAAGTAAAAGCGACTGGTCGAGTTTCATAAAAGAATAAAGGCTGAAGCACAATAGTGCAAACTTCAATCTGTTAAGTCTATTACAAAATTTTACGACCCTTTCTAAAAACATGAAAGGGTCTATAAATACTATGCTAATCTAAATATCTATAAAACAGAAATGCTAACTAAGCTGATATAAATAACTTCTTGTTGCTATTTCTGCTGGCGATCTGAGGAGCTGGAGGATGATTCATTCTGTCGGCTGCTTTCCTTTGAACCTGAGTTGATTGATGGCAAGCATTGGCTCAATTTCAGGAGGTTTGTTGAGCCGCGAACTGAGCTCGGCAGCGTAGGTGGCGTCTTGGATGTCGGGGATCATACATTGAATGGCATCGGTTAAGCATTTGAGGGCGGCTCTTTGTTCATGAGGCTTGACTAGGAAGTGCCAATATGTTTCCATGTTTAAACTGTTAACCCCGGCGATTAATCTTCCTCTGCTTTCTAACTTTGGATAACACGTTTGCTCCATTGTATTCGCTGTAGTAACCTTTCCAGGTGTACACTGGGAAATCATGTTTGCTATGTAGAGTGTATCGTTAACTAGATCGATCAAATTGTTAGAAGTCAATCTACACCTTGAAGCTTCTCTTTCTGCCTTTAACACCTGTGTGTGCCACTCCGTGAACAGTATATCATTATGAACCTCAAGTATTCTTGGCAAATTGGAGGCTTTTCCCGATTTCGAATCTTGCCATTCGAGGTATGCTGTAATAGCTTCATCGGCTTGATTCAAGTCATCCCTTGCCTTTTCTACCTGCTCATTTACAGCTGTAGTTAATTCGCAGAGTGGTTCCGCTTGAGAGAGGTATTGAGCCAAGAGTTTAACTTGCGCTATAAGCGCATTGTTGATCAACATCACCTCTTTTCTGAATTCCATTATCTGCGAATCTCCTTTGATATTCTCTAGCTGCGCTGTAATTTGAGCGATATACTCATCCTTGGTTTTTAACAATTGCTCATTCGCCGCTTTTAATTGCTCCAAAGCCTCCGTCAATTCATTTTGTTTCTGGATCGCTGCCTGATTAATCCTCTGTTTCTCTTCCTCCCATTGCTGAGCCAATTGGCTATTTATTTGTTGTTGCTCCACTAACTGTTGGCCTGCACGCGCTGTCCTCTGTTGTTGTTCTGCTAATTGTTCCTCGGCTTGTATTACCCTCTGTTTTATATCAGCTAATTCTGTTTGCAACGTGGAGATTTCCTGGTCTTTAGTCTTTAATAGAAGACTTACCTCCGATGCCTTGTCGATAGTTGCAGCTGAATAAGCTCCAGCGTACTGTGACAATTTAGGCCGATCATCAGAGGGATCCAGTTTCTCCTTCCACACTACATTGCCCATGACCATTTGTTCTGGAAAGATAGAAGGTTGATCAAGCCTTCGTCTCTTTCTTGATCGTTTGACCACTGCTCTGTGCCTTGGGCTGTAGAAGACATCCAATGGAGGAATATCTTCTACTTGTAGAGTGATTTGGTCGCTAGGACCTTTCGGAATTATTTGCACATCCTTAGTTTTAGGTGGGCCGCTGGTTCCGCTCAGAACCTGAGATGAGGTATCATCCTGTACACTGCTGGTTTTAGGAGTATCAGTACTCTGTGAGTCTTTTCCTCCACTGATAATGGTGCTGAACTGCTGCCATTCCTTTTGCAGTTCAGGGTCTGTGATAGCACCCATGTTAGTATTGGTGGTGGTTTGTTTAGATTGAGACTCCTTTAGCAATTGTTCTTGTTTTTCCTTCTCTTGCTGCTCATGTTCCTTCTGCCGCATCTCTGCCTGCTCTCTTTGCTGGTTGTCCTCCTGCTCTTTGCGCTGTCTATCTTCCTCTTCTTTCTTTGAGCGCTCTTCCTGCTCTTTCTTTGAGCGCTCTTCCTGCTCTTTCCTTAAGCGCTCTTGTTGTTCTTTCTTCAGCTTCTCCCCTTGGTCTTTCTTTTGTTGCTCCTCCTGCTCATTATTATTGGCCTTCGTTGTATCAGGAGGTTCCTTTGTCTGTTGTTGGCCAGGCTCGCTTAATGATGCTGCTTGGGTTGGCATTAATAAATCTAGAGGCAGAGTTTGCAACCTCTGCTCCCTGAGTTTATTAAACTCAATTAACCCTTCATCGTTGTATCGCATCTTGGTGATTTCTTTGGCTTGAAATATCGATTCGGCTGAGGAGAAAACATCATCAAACATATCTTCTTTATGATCAAATGTTGCTAACTTGGCATGTTCCAAAGCGGCATATGCAGTTCGCTTTGGGTCAAATGCTCTATTCGGAATTGTGGCAAGATTTAGAGCTTGAATCTTCTTGGCCTCTTTTTCCGCATGTTTTAGATCATGCAGGGTGAAGACTCCACATCTGAAGGGAAAAGTAGGCCAACCCCTTTTCTTCTCCTTTTTGAGAGTCTGTGTGGTACTCTCAGCTGTAATCTAGTATGCAATTTCCCTTGCTAGCAATTTGTCAGGGACGGGGAGGACATGAGGATTGGCTTGGCTACCAAAGACTCTAACATAAGTAAAATACTCTTCACCAAACCAACTAGCCACTGCTGGCAAGTCAAAAGAGGCTAGGTAGGAGATCCTTGGAATAGGCTGATCAAAAATTGAATAATAAACAGGAACCATGAAACCATTACAAATCTGATACAAGTGGTTTTTATAGGATGACTTCCACATCTTGCGATGGTAAATATGAATGGGAGAGGGGTCCTGGGCGGTCCACCTCCAACCAAGAATAGGGAATTCTGAGTTAAAACACAAGGTATCTAGGATATATGCACTATAGTAGAACGGGGGAATTTTCCTCTCAGTGACTCTAGTTTTATTCCTAAAGTCACTAACAGCTACTGCTAGCTTATCCGAAAGGATAGTAGCCCAATCCATAATCGTGCTGTTCACTGCCGCCTCCATGAGAGGAACCATCTCAATGGTAAAAATGGCGCATTCGTATAAACCCCACAACCTACACATCATTATACCAGTGTAGCAATAAGGAGAACATAAAGAGTCGACCGAGTACTTACCGGAGGATTCATGCTTGTGTTTATTTGGATTTTTCCTCCAGTCCTTAATAGGTTCGGACTCAATCTCATTCTCGCTTGCGAACTTCTCCAAAAAGGCGCTATTGTATACCTTCTCCGGCTTAGGCAAATGATACATTTGCCTCAGATCTTCTGGCTTAAATGACCCAAAAATCCTTCCATCCCTTGTGCTGAAAGTTCTATCTGTGATGGGGATTTCTTCAATCGCCCATCGCACAACATCTGTATATGGGAGAATTTGCTCCCTTGCTGCTATCCTATGGAGGAAAGAATCGGCCAAATCCTTGAGAGTGCATTCCGACTTTTTTAATGAATCCACGGTAGCTTCTTCTACCATCTGCGTTGGTTTCTCGGCCTCAATTAAGTCATAAGTTCCTTGCCAAGTGACCATGGCGAGGCCTGCGCATGTTGTGTCAGATATTAGGCATTTTTTACTGTTTGCTGCGGCTTGTCCTGCAACTGGTGGATTGGAAGCACCTGCAACTTTCTTTGACTTCTTACCCATCATGCCCGAACTCCTGTCCGAGACTGAATTCTGCACAGAGAGGCAATTTGGCGTAACACAAAGAGATAGCGATAAAACTCACAATTGATAGCAAATGAATAGATGAGCACTGATATATTTTGCTTTTTTTAGGTGCGGAGACAATCTATAGGCAGATCTTAAGACATGAATCCATTAAATGACTGTATAGAGCCTGCCACCTTATAAATGCCCATTATATCAATAATTGGTCGTGAGATCTCCTTAAGCATGCAATGGACGTATTGGCGGCCGAGCGGGAGTGATTATGCCTTAAATAACAGTAAATTGAGCTTTCCAATCACTTTAACGGCTTTCTATTGAAAACCATGCCTTATCGCATCGCATCGGGGGCTATAACAAGTCTGGCTTAACAATTCCTTGAGTATCGCCGATCGTCAATTGCGATATCACATCGGCGAAAGGCATATGTGCATTAAGTTTCGAATAAGGGGACCCGCCGATCGCCGATTGCAATTTCGCATTGGAGATAGGCATATATGCAATGTAAATAAAACAAAGGGGAACTACCGATTGCTGATCGCCGATAACTTATCGCATTGGGGCTTTGATATGCGGTGCTTTGGTGGTGTATTGGGTATCGCCGATCGCCGATTGCCGAATACTATATCGCATCGGCGGAAAGACTTATGCCATTATGTTGTGTCCCTCATGTCATTGCGATATGCGATCTTGCGATCGCTTTATCGCAATGACCGAATATTTGCTTTATTTCTTTTTTAAATGGATATTGCTTTAAAAGGGTTTTTCATAAAGCGCTCCTTTGATTATCAGACTTTTGTTAAGTAAAAGTTTTGATATCAATTTTATTTTAAAGGGACCCATTTCATACTTTAATGTTTTTATGAATAAAAATAACATGAAATGGGGGGTTGTTTGTAAAGCACAACAATTGGCGATTCACTGGAAGAACCAGTTATCTCTGGAAAAATAAAAAATACTTAAAACTTTTTGAAAATAGAGTTCCAACTATAAAGGAAAATTATGATATAACTAGGTATCTATGCATTCTGAATATCATAGAAGTAATTTTGCTAACTTCCTCCTTTTGTTAATTTGAAATTAATACATTTTAAGTTTCAAATAGGCCTTTGTTGGTTTATAATGATAAAAATAGAAAAATCTCTCCAAATCAGCCTTCATAGTAAACTCGCCCGTCATAGGTAGAGCCTCTGCTGCCAGCAAATGTTTATAGTCCTGACAGGGATACCTTTTAACCATATAATTGTCCATTGTCCCATCCAATTAAGAGTATGATTATTAGAATGAATTCAAAACATGCTTTCATATTTTGTTCATCTTTCTTTTTTCTGCCATTGACAGGATAAAAAGCCATTGCCCTGGTTTGGTGGCCAGCTATTGACAATGCCACTCACTGGTAGTAGTCTAACTGAACAAGCTAGCTCATGATGAGACTCCTTGTCTTGAAATTTCAAGCCATTACCTTGTTTTGGTATGCAATATTGGTAATGTCAGTTAAGCTATTTCCCCATGGACATGGTAAGCAGGCTTGTAATAAGACCTCTTATCTTTAATATCTTTATATTTTAGAATTACACTCTGAAAAATCATAATCTTTAATGAATGGGGTGGACAATCTCTTCTTTGAGAATCAATGGATGATAGGTTAAGAGTTGAAGATGTTGATATTGAATTGAATTCTATCTTTGATATTGATAACCTTTTGAGACCAATTTGAAACAGAAAATGACTCACATTACTTTTATGCTTTTAGGAGGAGTTCACCAAACTTAAATTGTGATTTCAGAATACAATGATACCTAATTTCCCAAAAATTATCCTTTTCGATTGAAAGTTCTATTGTTTGAAAGCAATTACTCATGATACTTCGGTGAGACAAATTTTCAAACATAGTGAGAGGTCAATGGAAGATGCCTTTAAACTTTATTTCCTAAAAAGCCTACAAACTATAAAATCCTACGAAAATAAAAGGAGAAGGGGTCACCTTCTCAATTGAAGAACTTTTTTAGGATAAGGCCATTTACAGGGAGAGACTCCCTCAAACCTGCTAAATCTTGCAATATAATGGTTGAATGGCCTACTTTCTCACAAATCTGAAATGGTCCAAGCCACAATTTTTGGAACTTGGTGTGTTTGCCTTTGTCCTCATGAGCTTTATCCCATTTCAGAACTAAATCACCAACTTGAAATTGTTTTGACCCTGATGAAACTAAATCAAAAGCTGCTTTGATGATTTGTTGATGTTTGGCATGGGTATTCTTGGCCTTTTCTCTCTCTTCTTCTAGTTTTAAGATTTGATCATATCTGAGATGAATAGAAGAGGAAGGATCTTCTTCAATGAACTGCACTAGGGCTAAAGAAGGAAGAACAAGATTTGTAGGCAGTATTGCTTCCTTTCCGTACACAAGATTGAACAAAGAGGTTCGTATAGAAGCCTTCTGTGTTATTCTATCAGCCCATGATGCAAAGACTAAGGATTTGTGCCAATTCATATGATTTTGTTCGATTGTTCGTTTGATGATTTTGATTAGATTCTTATTAGTAGACTCTGCCAAACCATTACCCTGAGGATAGTAATTAGCAGAATATTTTAAATTAAATCCTCTCCTGATAGCAAAATCAAACATAAAATTGCCTGATAAATAAGAAGCATTATCAAATACAAGAGCAGTTTGGACACCAAACCTGGTAATGATGAATTGGTCTATGAATTCAACAATTGCTTCAGAATTTGTTGTCTTCAAAGGAATTGCTTCAACCCACTTAGTGGAATAATCAGTAGCAGTAAGAATATACTTATGCTGCTTGGAAGAAGGTGGATTAATTTCTCCGATGATATCCAATCCCCATTGTTCAAATGGTTGTTCAATGTTGACTGGTTGCAAAGGGAAAGCCGATTTTCATTGTCTTCCAGTAGAAGTTTGGCAATTAAGGCATTTCCTTACATACTCATGGGTGTCTCTAAAAAGGGTTGGCCAATAATATCCAGCATGAATAATCTTGTGAGCTATTGTGTCAGCTCCAAAATGTCCTCTTGTTGGTCCATCATGTAACTCCTGCAACACCTTTTGGGCTTCAGTTTTCTCAAGGCATCTTAGCAAAATAGAATCATAATTCTTCTTAAAAAGCACATCATCAATAAGTGTAAAACTTTTTGCTTTTAATCTGATAGCCCTTTTGCTTTTGTAAGATAAATTTGGAGGAGCATAACCATTTTTTAAATAAAATACCAAATCTGCATATTGAGATTCAGAATCAGTGACACTTATCTGATTGATTTCTTCAGTTGGACCAGTATCACTTGATTCAGGAATGTTGGAAGCTCCTGCCAATATCCTGCAAAAACCTTGGCCTCTAACAATCCTTGCTGGCCTAATTTCTAAGTCATACTCTTGAAGCGTTGTGACCCAATTTGCCCTTTTTTCACCCAGTTCTTTTTGTATTAATAGTTTCCTAACAACTGGGAAAGGAACTATTACTTTCGTGTGGGTTTTCAGAAGGAAGGGTCTATAATGTTTGACTACTTTAAACACAACAAAGGCTTGTTTTTGCACATCAGAGTAATTCAATTCGGCACCCTGAAGATTTGAGCTAAAAAATGAGATGGGTGCCTCCAAGTTGTGATCACTTAGTTGCGTAAGTACTGCAGCGTATGAAGTATTGGATGCGATAGTATACAATGTGAAAGGATTAGAGAAATTTGGAGTAATTAAGGAGGGGGCGTTGATAATGGATTGCTTTATCAAATCAAAAGCTTCTTTTTCTACTAATCCCCACTTAAAGACTACATTTTTCCTAATCATTGCCTGGAGAGGCAAAATTATATGAGAAAAATCTGGTAAAAATCTTTTAACAAAATTAATCTGGCCAAGAAATGACTGCATCGATTTCTTATTGTGAGGGAATGGGATCTCAAAAATCTTTTTAATCCGATCAGGATCGATATAAATGGCATCCCGAGATACAATAAAACCCAAGAGTTTCCCTTGGTCAAGAGCAAAGGATGACTTTTTGGGGTTAAGAGAAATTCCATACCTTTTACACCTTTGAAAGATCTGGTTTATGTCATGTAAATGATTAGACCTCTCTTTAGAAAACACAGTTATATCATCTAAGTAGACGACCACTGTTTGATTAATCAATCCCCTAAAAGCTGTATCCATAGCTCTTTGGAAAGTCGCTCCTACATTTATAAGTCCAAAAGGCATCTCTTGATATGCGTATGTCCCCCATTTTGTTCTAAATGTAGTTTTAAGCTGGTCATCAGGATGAACCAAGACTTGGTTGTATTCTGAAAAACTGTCTAGAAAGGACATCAATTCAGAACCTACTACTGATTGGAGCATTTGCTCCATAGTAGGCAATGGGAAATTGTCTTTCAAGCTTGCTCTGTTCAGATTCCTGAAATCAATACAAATTCGAATGTCGCCATTCTTCTTCCTGACATGCACCATATTAGAAACCCAGTTGGAATGTTGGACTGGAAAGATAATCTTGGCTTTAAGGAGTTTGTTAAGCTCCGACTTAATCTGGCTTTCCAAATTTGGGTGTATTTTTCTTAACTTCTGCTGAATTGGTTTTTGATCTGGAAGCATTGGAATAGTATGCTGGGTAATAGATGTGTCATAAGTCTTTAAGTCATCATACTTCCAAGCAAAAACATGTTTATTCTTTCTTAACAGCTTAACAAATGCTTCTTTCTCTTCTACAGAAAGTCCTAATCCTAAATTTACATTCTGAGGAGCGTGCTCAGTACCCAAATTTACCAATTCAAACCTTAGGGTAGAGCTTCGGATATTTGTATTAGTTACAGGTTTAAACCTGTCTTTTATATCATAAAGATCTTCTAGTTTTACCACAGGCTTAGGAATTGCATTTTCTTGAGGTGTTTCCTTTATTTTGGAATCATGCTCATCCTCTTCAATGATTTGATTGTCATAAGACTTTTCAGAAGTTAAAAATTGTAAAATATCATCGTGATGATCAAATACTCTCCAATTAGTGATGTTGTCAGGAATTGAAGGCCTGAAAATCAACTCTACAGAAAATCTATCAGGGCTGTAGTCTTCTGAAGGTAGGAGCCTGGAGGCTACATTGGCTAGTATGTCGACAGCTGAATTCTGGGACTGAGGAATGGAGGAAATGTTAAATGCTAAAAAATGTGAGGTAAGGTCTTGCACAAGCGATTGGTAATGCTTAAGGTGATTGGAAAGGCAATGAATTGCATTTCTAACCTGTTTGACAATAATTTCAGAATCGCCGAATACTTTTAGATATTGCACTTTTTAAGGCCGATCGCTTTATATAAACCCTGAACTAGGGCTTCATATTCGGCTGTATTGTTAGTGCATTCGAATTCTAATCTGCAAGACAACATTGTCTTTTCCCCATGTGGACTAACTAAGATGCATGCTGCTCCCAAGCCTTCACTCGACTTGGAACCATCAAAATACAAAGACCAAAATAAAGGAGTATTAATAGTCATATTTACAGTTTTCTCATCATCATTGAAACACCTAGACTTATCTGATTGTGAAAAATTTTCAATCTGAGATGTAAAATGATTAACTGAGAAAGGAGAGGGTTGGGCAACAAAGTTGCCAAAGAATGACTCTGATGAATAATTGCCCAAGATGTTGTTGTTGAAAGCTACATGATGGTTTTCTTGCTCAAAATCGGTAACTGTATGGGTCATATGTTTTTCTCGGTCAATATTTATTTGATTTGGCTTACCTTTATAAGGAAGCCACATGTGTGACCAATCAGTAGAAATGTACCCATGCAATTTTTCAGACCAATCTCGACTCAAAATCAAACTGTAAAACTCAGGTATATCGGCTATTAGAATGTCAATCCTTTGTACTATTCTGGGATCAGCAGACAACCTGATAGTTACGGAATTAATTTCTCCGACAAACTGTACCTTAGTTCTTTCTAATTGAGCAATATGGATGGCAAACTTCTGGGGCTCTATGTTCAATTTGGAACAAACTAAAGTTGGCATTATGTTAGAAGATGCCCCTGAGTCAATTAAACAGTTGTGCAGGTTTCTGTTATAGATTTCATAAGTCAGGAGGAATGGTGGAGTATGAGAAGTTGACCTGTCCCCAATTAGGACTGAATCTGTAGCTTCAACCATACCTGGAGGGGATTGGCCTGAATCACTAGCAGCTTTTGAACTAGGAAGCGGAGTAGAAGGAACAACATTCAATTCTTTAAGAAGTAATTTTTGCTGATGCTTTAGCTTGCTAAGATCAAACATAGTTATGTTTGCCTTGATCTTCTTCATGTCATCAACAATGTTGTATTCCATTGAATCGGATACCACTAATGTCTTAGATGTTGAAGGGGAATTAGAAGTTGAGGGCTGGTTTTGAGGGACTACTGCAGGTCATTTCTTTGGAGGTACTTTTTCTTTTGCTGTAGCAGCACCTGCACTCCTTTTCTTTGAAGTCGCCTAGGCAGGTTCAGAAGTACTTTTACTTCTGGTGGTGACTGGGAAGGCTTCTTCTTCATTATCAGTATCATAATTGAGGAGTATGAAATCCCACATTCCATGATACTCAGCTACTTCTTCTTCATCGTCAGTTTGTGGGGTTTCCTCTTCTTCTTCCTCTTCCTGGTCTGAATCTGCATTAGATATGACATTAGGTGGCTTTGTTTCAATTTTATTATAAGTCCTAAAAGGTCTTTTGTTTGAAGCTCCGGCCACTTGTTTCTTTTTGTCAATCATTTCATTGGACAATGTTTTCAGGACCTTTTGCAGTCCCTCCATGTCATATGGATCTTTTGGGCTTTTCTTCTTGGAGTCTTCTTTAAAAGAAACTTTTTTAGCTTTTCTGTCTTCCAAGGCAGCTTTCTTTTCTATGGAATTGATGTGTTTTTCCACATCAAGTGCTTCTTTCATATTTTTTGCTAAGGTAGGTTTCCCAACCCGATCTACAAAAATGGCTATATTGGCAGGCAGGGCAGTGATATACCATTCACTTCGGATTTGTTCACTTGGTTTGGAAGCTCTAGGGATTTTGTTGAGGAGTTTATTGAAGCGAGCATTAAATTCCTTAATCGGTTCCCTATGCTCTATTCTTAGGTTGGAGAGATCATTTATTAAAGTTGCCAAAGACCTATCATCTCCATACTTAGTAAGAAACTGCTCTTGGCATGTATCCCAACTGGTAATGGAACCAGAGGGTAGAGAGAAATACTAGGATCCTGCCGATCCTTGCAAGGTATAAGGGAAAAGTCTAACAACAACATCTTCTTATGTTACCCCTTTCAAGTTGACCGACAACATGAAATTATTAATGTGTTCTTCGGCCTGAGTTCCATCGTCTGGATTAAATTTGGGGAGCCATTTTTCAGGAGCATCTGGTAAAGGATGCAATGGTGCAGGCATATTGACCACACCAGGTCTGGTCCATGGATCTACCATTGTAATAGTACCAGTAGTTGATACTACTATTGGGATTCCAGATGTATGGGAAGTAGATGATATTGAGGGTGAGCAGATTGAGATGTTGAGGCTTCTGTTCCCTGGTGGACAACAATGTGTAATGGAGTGGTGGGTGGTTCACTTTGCAGATGGGGAGATGAAATGAATGATGTGGATGAAAGTTCTCCACTATCAGACCCTTCAGTATGTTTCTTGGCCCTTTTCCTTTCAGGTACAGGGAACTCAATGGGTTCGATACCAAGCTTTCCACTTTGAAGTCTGGTAAGTGGATGAGATAGATTAAACTGCGAAGTCACACTGCTTTGTGATACTTCAGATTTTTGTGGCGAAATCGAGAAGGTCGGAAGTTTGTGGATAAGAGACTAGACTTCAGGGGATTCAAGACTCAATTGTTCTGAAGTATGATGGGTGTGAGCAGTAGTATTTGATTCCTGTTGTTCTTGATTGCGCGTTGGAGAACCATAATGCGATTGAGAATAACTAGGAGAATTGGAGGGAGAATTACTCTTAGAATGGCTTGTAGATTTGGGTTTGCTCGCCATTCATAGTCAGGGCCCTCCTTCTAGCACCAAAAATGTTGATGCCTCGAAAATTGGTGCAACAACATTAGGGAAACCACCCGGTCTGGACCTTAGTGCAACTCCTTTTCCGTTTGGGATAGTGGCTCCGACTGGGGGTAATGGGACCAGTTTCCCAAAAATAGATAAATGGGATGAGTGAATGCTTTATAGATAACACTAATGGTAGGCGAAAGGCTAAAACTATTGATAGAAATATAAATAAATAAAACTATCCCGGGAATCTATTGAGCTCTAAAGTGTAGCTTTTGATGCTCCATGTCTAAAAGACAAACATATAGATCACTGTATCTTTAAGACATAGATATTGAATCATTTAAGATTGTTGTGCTTAAATAGTTAAGCAGTGCGATTGAAGCGAAATTACCACACTTTATACATTCATATCATTATCATATACATGATTTAAAAGTAAAGGCACATCATATAAACACCCAATAGTGGAATGAATACGATTTGTTGTTATAGCGCATGCATATAATCAACGATAGCAAGAATAATTACATAACAATTCATATACATAGAATGACTTCAGACATAGATAGAAATACCATATGAGCTGATTGCCACTCCCAGATATCAATCGCTATGTGTAGTTCTTCCCTTAATGCATAAACATTCTTCAATCAATGACAATAGTGCACAATTGTATAAAGAAATTTCTTCATTAAAGTAAGAATGACTGGTCGAGTTTCATAAAAGAATAAAGGCTGAAGCACAATAGTGCAAACTTCAGTCTGTTAAGTCTATTACAAAATTTTACGACCGTTTCTAAAAACATGAAAGGGTCTATAAATACAATACTAATCTAAATATCTATAAAACAGAAATGTTACTTAAACTGATATCAATAACTTTTGTTGCTATTTCGGCTGGCGATCTGGGGAGCTGGAGGATGATTCATTGGGTTGGCTGCTTTCCTTTGAATCTGAGCTGATTAATGGTAAGCATTGGCTCAATTTCCAGAGGTTTGTTGAGGCGCGAACTGAGCTGGGCAGCATAGGTGGCGTCTTGGATGTCGGGAATCATACACTCGATGGCATCTGTTAAACACTTGAGGGCGGCTCTTTGTTCATGAGGCTTAACGAGGAAGTGCCAATATGTTTCCATGTTTAAACTATTAACTCCGGCGATTAATATTCCTCTTCCTTCTAACTATGGATAACACATTTGCTCCAATGCATATGTTGTAGTAATCTTTCCCGGTGTACACTGGGAAATCATGTTTGCTAAGTAGAGAGTGTTGTTAACTAGATCAACTAAATTGCTAGAAGTTAATCTACATCTTGAAGCTGCTCTCTCTGCCTTTAACACCTGTGTGTGCCATTCCGTGAAAAGTATATCTTTATGAACCTCAAGTATCCTGGGCTAATTGGAGGCTTTTCCCGACTTCGAATCTTGCCATTCAAGATATGCAGTAATAGCCTCATCGGCTTGATTCAAGTCATCCCTAGCTTTCTCTACCTGCTCATTTATGGATGTAGTTAATTCACAGAGTGGCTCCACTTGAGCGATTTGTTGACACAAGAGTTTAATTCGCGATATTAGTGCATTGTTTATCAATGTTGCTTCTTTCCTGAACTCTGTCACCTGTGAATCTCCTTTAATCTTCTCTAGCTGCGATGTTATTTGAGTGATTTGCTCATCCTTGGTTTTCACCATTTGCTCGTTCGCTGCTTTCAACTTTGCCAATGCCTCTGTTAATTCATTATGTTTCTGGATCGCTGCCTGATCAATCCTCTGTTTCTCTGCTTCCAATTACTGAGCCAATTGATTATTTATTTGCTGTTGCACCAATAATTGCTCGTCTGGCTACACTGTCCTCTATTGTTATGCCGCTAACTGCTCCTCTGCTTGCATTACCCTCTGCTTTATCCCGGCTAATTATGTCTGTAATGTGGAGATTTCTTGGTCTTTAGTCTTTAATAAAAGACTTACCTCCGATGCTTTGTCGACGATTGCAGCTGAATAGGCTCCAGCGTACTACGACAGTTTAGTTAAATCATCGAGGGATCCAGTTTCTCCTTCCACACTACATTGCCCGTGACCATTTGTTCTGGAAAGATAGAAGGTTGATCAAGCCTTCGTCTCTTCCTCGATCGTTTTACCACTGCTCTATGCCTTGGGCTGTAGAAGACATCCAATGGCGGAATATCTTCTACTTGTAGAATGATTTGATCACTGGGATTTTTCGGAATTATCTCAATATCTTTAGATTTAGGTGGGCCGTTGGTTCCACTCAGAACCTGAGATGAAGTATCATCCTACATTTCGCTGGTCTTAGGAGTATTGGTACTTTTTGATTCTTTTCCTCCACTGATGATAAAATCAAACTGCTGCCATTCCTGGGGCAATTTGGGGTCTGTGGTAGTACCCACATTGGTATCGGTGGAGGTCTGTTTAGTTTGAGACTCCTTCAGTAATTGTTCCTGTTTTTTCTTTTGTTGTTCCTCCTGTTCCTTTCGTCATTTATCCTCTTGGTCTTTCCTCTGTTGTTCCTCCTGCTCGCTATTATGATCTTTCGTTGTAGCAGGAGGTTCCTTTGTCTGTTGCTGACCAGGATCGCTTGATGATGCTATTGGGGTTAGCGTTAATAAATCTAGAGGCATAGTTTGCAACCTCTGCTCTCTAAGTTTATTAAACTCAGTTAACCCTTCATCATTGTATCTCATCTTGGCGAGTTATTTGGCTTGACCTATTGATTCAGCTGAAGAGAAAATGTCATCGAACATATCTTCTTGATGATCAAACGTTGCTAATTTGGCATGTTCCAAGGTGGCATAGGCAGTTCGTTTTGGGTCAAATGCTGTATTCGGGATTGTAGCCAGAGTTAAAGCTTGAATCTTTGTGGCTTCTTTTTCCGCATGTTTGAGGTCATGCAGGGTAAAGACACCACATCTGAAGGGAAAAGTAGGCCAGCCTCTTTTCTTTTCCTTTTTGAGAGTCTGTGTAGTACTCTCAGCTGTAATCTGGTATGCAATTTCCCTTACTAGCAATTTATCAGGAACATATAAGGGGAGGACATGAGGATTGGCTTGGCTACCAAAAACTCTAATATAAGTAAAATGCTCTTCTCCAAACCAACTAGCCACTGCTGGTAAATCAAAGGAGGCTAGGTAGGAGATCCTTGAAATGGGTTTATCAAAAATTGAATAATAAACGGGAACCATGAAACCATTACAAATCTGATACAAGTGGTTTTTATAGGACAACCTCCATAACTTGCGGTGATAAATATGAATGGGCAAGGGGTCCTCTGCAGTCCACCTCCAACCAAGAATAGGGAATTCAGAATTGAAACATAAGGTATCTAGGATATATGCACTATAGTAGAATGGGGGAATTTTCCTCTCAGTGACTATAGTTTTATTCCTAAAGTCACGAACGGCTACTGCTAGTTTATCCGCAAGGATAGTAGCCCAATCCATAATCATGTTGTTCACTGCCGCCTCCATAAGAGGAACCATTTCAGTGGCAAAAATGGCAGAGTCGTGTAAACCCCATAATCTACACATCATTATACCCGCATAGCAATAAGGAGAAGCCAAAGAATCAACCGAGTACTTACCGGAGGATTCGTGCTTGTGTTTATTTGGATTTTGCCTCCAGTCCTTGATAGGTTTGGACTCAATCTCATTCTCGCTAGCAAACTTCTCCAAGAAGGCGCTGTTGTATATCTTCTCCAGCTCGGGCAAATGATACATTTGCCTCAGGTCTTCTGGTTTGAACGATCCAAAAATCCTCCCATCTCTTGTGCTAAATGTTCTGTCCATGATGGGAATTTCTTCAATCGCCCATCGCACCACGTCTGTATATGGGAGAATTTTCTCCTTGGCTACTATCCTGATAATGAAAGAATCAGCCAAATCCTTGAGAGTGCATTCCGACTTCTTTAATGAATCCGCGGTTGCTTCTTCTACCGTCTGCTTTGGTTTCTCGGCCTCAATTAAGTCATAAGTTCCTTGCCAAGTTACTCTGGCAAGGCCTGTGCATGTTGTATCAGATATTAGGCCTTTCTTGCTATTTGTAGCGGCTTGTCCTGCGACTGGTGGATTGGAAGCACCTGTGGTTTTCTTAGACTTCTTACCCATCATGCCCGAACTCCTGTTTATGACTAAATTCTACACAGAGAGTCTATTTGGTGTAACACAGAGAGATAGCAATAAAACTAGCAATTGATAGCAAATGAATAGATGTGCAGTGATATATTCAGCTTTTTAAAACCGACGCAGAGATAATCCATAGAAATATTTTACGACTTGAATCCATTAAATGGCCGTATAGAACCTGCCACCTTATAAATGCCCATTATATCATTATTTGGTCGAGAGATCTCTTTAAGCATGCAATGGACGTATTGGCGGCCGAGCGGGAGTGATTATGCCTTAAATATGAGTAAATTGAGCTTTCCAATCACTTTAACGGCTTTCTATGGAAAATCGTGCCTTATCGCATCGCATCGGGGATTATTACAAGTCCGCTTTAACAATTGCATCGAGTATCGTCGATCACCGATTGCGATATTGCATCGGCGAAAGGCTTATGTGTATTAAGGCTCAAACAAGGGGACCCGCCGATCGCCGATCGCCGATAGCTTATCGCATTGGGGGTATTGATATGGGGCACTTTTGGTAGTGCATTGGATATCGCCGATCGCCGATTGCGATATCGCATCGACAGAAAGCCTTGTGCCATTTTATATGTGCCTCATGTCATTGCGATATGCGATCTTGCGATCGCTTTATCGCAATGACCGAAATTTGCTTTATTTCTTTTAAATGGATATTTCTTTTTAAAAAGGAGTTTTATAAAGCGCTCATTTGATTATCGGACCTTTTGTTAAGTATAAGTTTTGATATCAATTTTATTTTAAAGGGACCCATTTCACATTTTAATGTTTTATGAATAAAATAACACAAAATGGGGGGTTGTTTGTAGAGCACAACACAACTTTAGAGGAAATTCCATTTGATTTGTCATTTGACCTCTCATTGTTTAGAACTAAATCAGAAAATGCAATTCATGAAACTGTGTTAGACCCTAACTTTATTCAATTCATTGAGTCAAAAATGGTGCATATACATCCAAATTTTGATAAACTTGTGTTGGATACTTTTGACAAGATAAAAGTTTTAACCTCTACATTGATAAGCCATAGAGATAATGCCTATCTTCAACAATCCGTAGAATTAGCTGGCCTCACTGATGTTGCCTTTGACCTTTCTGCACAATCTTCAAATACTCTAAATACATTTTCATTTACTAACACCTCACCTATGGTATCCACCATAGTTCATTCTCGTGAGCTAGTTATTCATCAACTTCCTATCCAACCAAACTCCTCAACCTCATCTTCTCCATATCCATCCATTTAAAGCCATTCCTCAAGCACCACTACTTTGCCCCCTAGTCAAACCAAAATCTCATCCATGGCAGACAAATATGCACCTTTGGTTTTACCAGCATAGCTTCATTCCATGCCCCAAGATTATGAAAGCAAAATATTTTTGTTTGATGCTACTGGTCAGTATACTGCCCAACAACATGTGAACAAAATGACAGACTATTTTCAGTTGCATGAAATTAATGAGTATGATGTCCAAATGAGGTTGTTTTCCCAAACATTAACTAGGGATGTTAAGAAATGGTTCAAACGTTTACTAGATAATCATATTGCAGACTTAGCTGCTTTTCATAGATTATTCATTAACAAATTGAGAGAAAGAAAAACCCTCTACAAATACTATCTGAATATGATAACATTAGAAGAGCTCATAATGAGCTAGTTTAGGATTATTGTACTTGGTTCAATAGCATCTACAATGCAATCCATGCTAATATTAAGCCTCCATAAGACATAGAATTAATCAAATTCCATGATGGTTTTGAAACTAATATGCCATACCAATTAAGGGAAAGAAACCCTGAAGCATTGGAAGAAATGAAAAGTAATGTTGTTAGTATAGAAGCCAATCCATTAGGTAAGAAAGCTAGGATGAGAAATGAAAAGAGAGTTGTTATTAAAGAGGAAACCTCCACATCTAATGGTAAAATAGATAATTTCCCAAAGAGTCTAGAAATAATAATGGATATATTAGAAAGCATGGAAAGAAAAACTCAGTTGGAGAATCAACATTTTCCCCCAATAAGAAACGTCAACTTTAGGAAGAATCCTAACACTAGAAAAAATGCAATACAAGATAAGAAAATTAGACCACCCTTATAGCAAAACTATGTTGAGGGTTAACAAAACCATGAAGAGGAGTATGAAACCTAGATAAGTCTATTAGGGATAAAAAATGAAGATGTTCTTCTTCTTACTGAAGAAAAACAAGAATTGTACATGCTGCAACAATTACATTTAGAATCTAGAGAGTCCTTTGACTTTAAACAGGGCTATGAATTTGCTATACATGAGGTTCACAAATAGTACAACCTTAGAAGTAAAAATAATAATGAAATTCCAACTAAGAGATCAATCCAAACCCAAATAAAAAATATAACAGAAGTTCTTGTGACCAAAATCCTACAAATCCTCCCTAGGGGAACTCAGGAGACTTCCAACCCAAAAATTGTAGATATAACTTCATCTGAAACTCAAACTAAAACAATTGCTCAAATCATTCCAAATAAGAGAATTCAAAACAAAATTGTTGAAACACAAACTGAAGTGGACGTACAAAAAAAGAAGATAAAAACACAGACCACATTTGCTAAGGAATATCTCATCGAATCAAGAAAAAATCAATTGCCATTTAACACTAAAATGGAGATAGCAAAATTGAAAATATCAGCTCCTTTGACCGAGCTAGTGAAAAATGAATCATATAGATCACAAATCACTGAAGCATTAAATACAGGTGAAGGGGAAGATGCCATCAATTTGAATTATGATCAACCTGAGTTATTGTTTGGTTCTGAAGTCAGTGGCACCCACCAACAAGGGGTTATCCCTCCTTTCTACATTAGCTTGAATATTCATGAATAGATATTACATAATGCTATGCTAGACTCATGGGCATCCCATAACTTAATGGGAAAAGCAATCATGGAGAGACTAATCTTAGATATTACCAAACCATACAAGGATTTGTTTTCCTTTGACTCTAGCCAAGTTAAATGCCTCAGCCTGATTAAGGATCTATGTGTAACTCTAGTCCAATGCCCAACAAAGAGTATTGTCATGGAGATAGTAGTTGTTGATATCCCACCTAACTATGGAATGTTGTTATCTCGCTCATGGGGAGAAAAATTGCAAGGATCTTTACAATTATATATTTCATATGCCACCATATATGTTTTTGGTCAACAAAGAAAAATTTATAGAGAGACCTTGATGAAATACATGGTGAGTATGTTGGGTTTTGTTATATTCTTTCCACATAGTTAACAGGGGGTTTGAGGGGTACCCGTAACCCCACTTTATGGGGTCCGGGGCAGCGCCCCGGAAAATTTTGGTTTTGGACCCTATGTTAGGTTGGGCGGACCCACCTATGGTTTTGTGCATGATTTTCGCACATGTTTTTTGGACGCGATGGTTTTCGGTCCATGGTATTGGATCGATGGTTTTTTGGTCCATGGTATTGGACGTGATGGTTTTTCGGTCCATGGTATTGGATGCTTCGGCATGTATAAATATGTATTGTAACATTGAAAGGAACATAATGAAAAATCAAGCTGGTAGTCTCGGTTTTGAGATCCAGTGGGAAATCTATGTGTATATGTGTTTTATGTGTTATGATCTCGCACTTTTATTTTTCCTGTGATTTAGAATTCGTATGCAGGTAATTTCTGTACGGGGTTAAAACCTACATTTGGTATCAGAGCTGTTTTGGCTTCAAGGGGACGCCTTTATTGCTGAGGGGTATCGCTCAGGCCTATGGTAGACCCTGTTAAGTGGGAGATCTGCGAGATCGATTCTGGTGGTGAAAGAAGATGGCAAGCAGCGGAAAGATAGAGATTGAGAAGTTCAATGGTCAGAGTTTTGAG
>APFE030811741.1:0-16567 GCA_000404065.3 Pinus taeda
TATATAAAGTCTTATTATCTATGAATTCAAAATGGGAAAAAAAATATCACATATTGAAGAGCCTCATGACAATATTACCATGTTTCTTATCTTTATAAAAAAAAAATAAGAAAAAAAAAAATTCCAAAACAAAATCCAAGATGATGTGGAATGCAACACATTCACAAAGAATATGTTGTTTGTTATGTGTTGTTTGTTATGTAGAAATTATGGTGTAGAATTTCAACTACTCATGAAATTTTAATCAAATCACAAGACACAATCTTACTCTACTCCTTTGTAAAATTCAATTCACAATTTAGAACCACAAGTGGAAACATGTATAAGGAAAACACACATACATACCGTATTTTTCGAGTAGAAAGAAATTGTTAAAAAACCCTTATATTTTCTTGCATGAATCTGATGTGAATAAAGAAGTATTACAATTGCTTTCTCGCTCTAAGCACAACTTGCAAGTGAATAACCTATCTCTCTGCTCAGTCAGAAGCTCTGACCCAAACTTAGTCAATTTGTTCATGTGCTTGAGCCCCTATTTCCTTGTGCAATTCCTTTAGAAATTAGGCCCCTATTATTTAGTAAAATCCTCAAAGTGATTGTGCGATTCCCAAGGTCAACTCGAGAACTCGAATTCTTTGCATGCACTAGCTATTTTGGGTTGATTGATTAGTTAACTCGATGGACACTGAGTTTGACTCAAGTCCCATTGAACAACTAACCTTCCACTAGTTCCTCTAACAATTAGAACTAGTTTAAGTGAGGACAACTTGAAATAACTAACCTTGATTGCGACAAATTAGCAATCACACATGCTTAACTGAACTCTAACTCCTCTAACTCAAATTTATTGATCTAACTGACTCACAAGAGGCATGTCACCTATGTTAACTGCATCCAAGTTGTCTTCTAATGTGGAAATTCATTTTTTCTCAATTTTATCAAAGGAAAACTCAAATTGAGAATTTCTTGCTGCATTTTTCAACTCTCTCTCTTCACAAGAAAGCGATTATCAACCACCTCTATCCTACACCCATGGAACTCGAAATTCCCTCTTGACAAGGCCTTTTTCAAAATTTGAGCATCTTGTTCCTCTCTCAAAAAATATTGTAGCAAGATTATCCACCTCTGCACACAGTCCTATAAATGGTGATACCAAATATCTATATGCTTGGATCGATCGTGAAATACATGATTCTTGGAGAGATTGATGCAAATTTGATTATCACATTAGATCATAGTTGGATCCATCATCTAGCCAAATAGTCCCACAAGTATCTTTCTCATATTACCCCACATGATGCTCGACTTGCAGCCATGTATTTAGCTTCTGCTGAGCTAAGCGCCACAAACCTTTGGTTCTTGTTGTACCATTAAATAGTTGTAGACACAACATTGAAAATTCCACCTGATGTATTATTTCAGTTTGATGGACTCCTTGCCCAATTTGCATCTATGAAGCCACACAGATTCACTAGCTTTATCTCTCTGTACCATAATCCAAACTGGGTAGTGCCTCTAAGGTACCATAAAACATGCTTAGTTTCCTTCCAAAATAATTTGGTTGGCCTAACCATAGCTTGGCTCAACTGGTTGAATGCACATCACATATCTCGTCATGTGTTCACAAGGTACATTAGTGAACCCACTAGCTATCGATAAATAGTAGCATCCACTTCCTCACCTGAAGTGGCATCCTCCTTCCTCGAGTTGGTCACTAGTTCCCCATCACCTTTCCATACTTCCAACCCAAGGAAGTAGTGCATGATACCCATGTCCTTGATTTTAAATTCTCTTGCAAGGTCCTCCTTGCAAGATCTAATCAACTGCTCATTACTAGTTAAAATCAAATCATCAACATATAAGACAATAATAGGCAATTTAGCTTCTACCAAGATGAATAAAGAAGTATTACAATTTCTTGCTCGCTCTGAGCACAACTTGAAAGTGAATAACCTATATTTCTACTCATTCAGAAGCTTTGACCCAAACTTATTCAATTTCTTCCTCTTCTTGAGCCCCTATTTCCTTACGTAATTCCATGATAAATTAGGCCCCTATTATTTACTAAAATCCTCAAATTGATTGTGAAATTCCCAAGGTTGATCATCTGATTGCATGCAACACTTGTACACTACTTACTAGTCTACACTTGATGTTACATTGCCTTAGAATCTCCACCACAACCGGAGAACTCGAATTCTCTCCATGCACTACCTATTTTGGGTTGATTAATCAGTTAACTAGATGAACACTGAGTTTGACTGAAGTCCCATTAAACAAGTAACCTTCCACTAGTTCCTCCAATTGTTAGAACTTGTTTAAGTGAAGACAACTTGAAATAACTAACCTTGATTGCTAAAAATTAACAATCACACATGCTTAACTGAACTTTAACTCCTATAACTCAAATTTATTGATCTAACTAAGTGACAAGAACCATGTCACCTCTATTAACTGCATCCAAGTTGTCTTCTAATGTGGAAATTCATTTTTTCTCAATTTAATCAAAGGAAAAATCAAATTGAGAATTTCACACTGCATTTTTCAATGCTCCCTCTCAGCAAGAAAGGGATTATCAACCACCTCTATTCTACACTTGTGGAACTCAAACTTCCCTCTTGACAAGGCCTTTCTCAGAATTTCAGCATTTTGTTCCTCTTTCAAAATGTATTGTAGCAAAATTATGTGCCTCTGCACACAATCTTGTGAATGGTGATACTAAATATCTATATGCTTGGATCGATTGTAAAATACATGATTCTTGTAGAGCTTGATGAAAATTTGATTATCACATTAGATCATAGTTCGATCCATCATCTAGACAAATAATCCCACAAGTATGTTTCTCATATTGGCTCCAATGATGCTTGAATTACAACCATGTATTCAGTTTCTTGCGAGCTGAGCGGCACAAATATTTGCTTCTTGTTGTACCATGAAATAGTTGCAGACCCAACACTAAAAATTCCACTTGATGTATTATTTGAGTTTGATGGACTCCCCACCCAATTTGAATCTTTGAAGCCACACAACTTCATTCCCTTTATCTCTTTGTACCATAGTCCAAATTGGGTTGTGCCTCTGAGGTACCATAAAACATGCTTAGTTTCCTTCCAAAATAATTTGGGTGTCCTAACCATAGCTTGGCTCAACTCATTGAATGCACATCACATATCTCATCGTCTGTTCACAAGGTACATTAGTGAACCCACTAGCTACCAATAAATAGTAGCATCCACTTCCTCACCTTAAGTGGCATCCTCCTTCCTCCAGTTGGTCACTAGAGGTGTCTCCATGGGTTTGCAACTCTCCATGTAGAACTTATGTAGTATCTCATTTACATACTTTCCGTGACAGACAAACAGTTCCCCATTGCCTTGCCATACTTCCAACCCAAGGAAGTAGTGCATGATACCCATGTCCTTCATTTCAAATTCTCTTACAAGGTCCTCCTTGCAATATCTGATCAGTTGCTCATCACTAGTTAAAATCAAATCATCAACGTATAAGACAATAATAAGCAATTTAGCTTCTACCAAGATGTGATATAGGTTTTCATCTAGTAACTTTTTTTTAAGCCCAAACCAATGAGATAGTTATTGATCCTGGTGTACTAAGCACTATGTACATGTTTGAGACCGTGCAATGCTCGCTTGGGTCTGCACATATGAGACTCCCCATCAAATGTCTCAAAACCTTGTGGTTGCTCAATGTACACCTCCTCCTCAATAACCCCATTGAGAAATGTTTTTTTACATCCATCTAGTGGGTCTTCCACCCCATCTTCATGTAGAATGCAAGAATTGATTTAATGGATGAGTACCTTACTACATGAGCAAAGGTCTCCTCATAGTCAATTACCTCAACCCTAGAGTATCCCTTGGCCACAAATATGGCCTTAAAATTCTATATGCTTATGTCTAATACCTACTTAACCTTGAAGGTCCATCTTGAACCCACAAAAAATTTATTAGCTTGTCTTAGGACCACTTCCCAAACATTGTTCTTTACAATGGATTCATATTCCTCCACCATTGCATCAACCCATACAGGTTTCTCTATTGATTCCTCCAAATATTATGACTCAGTGTCAACAAGATTAGTCATTAGAGCCATGTAGCGAGTGTATCAATCATGACCTTCTCTTCCTACGCAAATTTGAAGGATCTCCCACATTCTCCCTCGCATCCTGCACAAGTATATTAGTTTGCTTGGTCCTTCTTCTACCTTCTCTGAATGGTTCTTCTTGAGTGGATGTCTCCACTCTCAGCTCCTCAATTTGTGGCTACCCCAAAAATTTGTGAGTCTCCTCCTTTGGAGCTAAAATCTCCTCTTCTAGTGGGATGTGGAGCTCCTTCTCGAGAGAGCACCACATCACTTTCTCCTCATCAACTTTTACATCCCTTCACACAAATTTCATTATGAGGGATGACAAGTACACATAATAGTTTTGAGAAGTTTTTGTGTAACCCATAAAAACCCCCAATTCTATTATTGGCTCAAGCTTCTTCCTTGATTCATTGGAGGCATGGTGGTAGAAAGAGGCTCCAAAAATCCCGAAGAGTGACACATCCAATATTCTCCCCGAAAAAACCTTCATCGGTGTAATCATGTCGAGAATCAGACGAGGAATTTGGTTATGCAAATAGACAATTGTGTCACATGCCTCTACCCACAATATAGTTGCAGGCTTTTATAATGCAACATAGCCCTCACGATGCCCACAATGCTATGGTTCCTTCTTTTAATCACCCCATTTTGTTTTGTTTTGTGGAGTGTTGTCAACTCTTGTCAAATTCCTTCTTTCACATAGAAATTTTTGAATTCACTCGACACAAAATCACGTCCATTATCGCTCCTGAGAGCCTTCACCTTATTGTTGATTTCATTCTCAATCAGTGCCTTGAATTATATCAACTTGGGGAATGTCTCATCTTTCTTCTGCATGATCAAGATCCAACACTTCTGTGAGAAGTCATCAATAGAATTACAAAATATTTATGTTTGGGAGTGGAGGCTATCGAGAAAGGTCCACATACATCAAAATGGATCCCTTCCGAGACTGCATGTGCTTTGTTCTCCTGATCATGGAATGTGGATTTTGTGCACTTCCCCAAGGTATACCCTTTACATACATCTTGTTGGTTAAGTTATCATTTAGGGAGGCCAGTGGTTATTTGTTGCATAATCTTGAAGACCGACACATCCAACGTTCTCCCCGAAAAAACCTTCATCGGTGTAATCATGCCGAGAATCAAACGAGGAATTTGGTTATGCAAATAGACAGTTTTGTCACATGCCTCTACCCACAATATAGTGGTAGGCCTTTATAATGTAACATAACCCTCATGATGCCCATAATGCTATGGTTCCTTCTTTTAGCCACCCCATTTTGTTTTGTTTTGTGGAGTGTTGTCAACTCTTGTGAAATTCCTTCTTTCACATAGAAATTTTTGAATTCACTCAACACAAAATCACCTCCACTAGTGCTCTTCAGAGTCTTCACCTTCTTGTTGATTTCTTTCTCAATCAGTGCCTTGAATTATATCAACTTGGAGAATGTCTCATCTTTCTTCTGTATGATCAAGATCCAACACTTCTGTGAGAAGTCATCAATAAAAATTACAAAATATTTATGTTTGGTAGTGGATGCTATCGAGAAAGCTCCACATACATCAGAGTGGATCCCTTCCGAGACTCCATGTGCTTTGTTCTCCCGATCATGGAATGTGGATATTGTGTACTTCCCCAAGGTACACACTTTACATACATCTTGTTGGTCAAGTGCTCATTTAGGGAGGCCAGTGGTTATTTGTTGCATAATCTTGAAGGCGCCATGATGCAAATGACCAAGTCTTGTGTGCCAAAGTTCACCAACATCGCCACTCTGCACTTTCTCCACCTTAGTGCTTAATGCAACATAGTCTTCCACATATAGCTTATACAGGTTCTTCACATGAACCCTGATTTGCTTCACCTATCCCATGGCTATGTGACTTAATAATGCTTTTCCTTTTCTAAAGATCACATCATAACCACAATGTTCCAAAACTGCAAAGGAGATGATATTTTTATTTAGGCCCAGAATGAAGATGACATCCTTGAACCTAAGAGGGGTGACCAAATCCCTTTGAAAAATGAGTATACAAATCTTAGCTGCATTGTACCTTCTGTCATCCCCCATCTCGATGTGCATTTTCAAGTCTTCCTCCTCCAGGTCACTGAAAAATTGTCTACACCGTGTCATGTGAAACGATGCACTTGAGTCCAAGTACCACACACTCCCCATCATTTTTCTTACCATGCATGCGATAAGTGTAAAGTAAAGCTAAAACTGTGAAGCAAAAGATTCACCTACTCCTCCTTCTAAGTTCTTCTTGCTCGGATTTTTATGTGAACACTTCGTGGTGTAGTGTCCAAATTCATGAGAATGGAAGCATTTAATTTTGGACAAATATTTCTTCTTGCCCCCTTGGCTAGATTCTAGTTTGGATTGTGATTTATTCCATTTTCCCCTTCCAACCAATGCAATTTTTTCTTCATCTTTGCCCTTGGATGAAGTCCCATCGCTAGTATTCCACCTTATTTCCTCATGTACCAAATCAGACCATAAGCATTCCAAAATTGGTAGTTTCTCCCTCTCGTTAGTTCTTGGTAAGGCCTAGTAGGGATAGGCTTACCAAGTTAGCTTTACAACATTAACACCAACCCCACCAAGTTGATCAAGAACTTGTGTGAACTTACTTAGATACTGTAGAATAGTGTCACTACAAAACTCACTCGCACAGTACGTTATATCCTCCATTGTCGGTGTACCGAACTTTGGTCAAGACTGCTACTCGCTTTACACTATTCCAACTCACTTATTTCCTAGAAGTGGTACTACATATCAAGTGCCAGATTACTTCATTGAAACTCATTTTTGAACTCTTGCCCGACACCACTATCGAACACGAATGCTTGATGTATCTCAATCAGCTGGATGAGACCCATTGAGATGCCACACTAGAACTCGAAGCCCATAAGTGTGAGGTCAAATCCCAATATGACAAAAATGTCAAGCCTCATTCTTACTAAGAAGACAATCTTGTTTTACTCTATGATTAGAAACACGACCTCTTAGGGGCACGAATGCTTCAACCATTATGGATCGGTCCATATGTGATCACCAGAGCACTCTCAAAAGCTGCCTATGAAATTTAGGACTATGAAGGAATGCCATCGCTGAGCCCCAAAATGGGCTCTATCTGAAAAAGTATTATGCCTAGTATTGCACTAGGCATGAGCTTTGTAATTTTATGTATTTATAAGTTTTTTCTCTTTTTGCTATGAATGGATTTTTGCAGTTTTGCGAGTATTTGTCTCATATATGTTTCTCATTGTGCAGATGTCTTCATCACCCTTACTATACGTAGGATATGAAGATGGTGCTAGTCATCACACATGACACATTGTATCAATTGCTTGGGTCATTTACACCCCTGATTTAAAACTACTTTGTTTCGGGGGAGTCTTTCTTGGCACCACCACCAACAGTATTGCTAAGTATATGTCTATAATATCACTTCTCACTAAAGCGTCATCTTGGGACATCTCCAATCATTAGGGATTTTTTAGGTGTAAAATGGGCCTCCTAAGGAAATCATAAAATAATAGTGGAAATAATAAAATAAGATTAGATTACATCATCAAATTTTAGAGGGCAAAAAGAAAAACTATTTTTTTCAACTATATTTTCAACTTTTCTTTTTATAGGTTTACTCAAATTTCAAGTGAAAACATTTTTTGGATGCATAATTTGATTCCTCACCCAAGGAGTACCCATGTTGGATACTTTCGATAGACCCTACTACACAAAAATGAGAAATACATTAAAAACATGATTGCAAACATGTTTTTTCATGTATTTCTCATTTTTCTTGTAGTAGTGTCCATCGAAATTATCCAACATGGGTACTCGGATAAGGAATTAAATTTTTCATACAACGAGCACTCCCTCTCAAAATTTGAATAAAACCTTAAGGAGATAAGTTGAAATACAAGTTGAAAAAACAGTTTTATTATTTTATTATTTTTTTTTATCTTTTTACCCCTTTACTCTAAAAATGGTGAATCATCCTCCATGGTTGACATCATCATCTTGAATCCTATTGGTTCTTATAAAGTTTATTTTGGTTGTAGATTTTTCTTAGGAGGCCCATTTTAGACCTCAAAATTCCCCTAATGTTGGCGTTCAGGTTAGACTCTCAACTTGTTGTTATGAAATTGAAAAATCATTATCACATTTGAAATCCAATATTGTTACGTCATTATTTAAGGTACAACTCTTAGAATGCCAATTTGAGTTTATTACATATGAACACATTCCTCGAGAATTTAATGCATTTGCTGACTCATTAGTAAACTATGTATTAGATTGACATCTCTCTTGTTTATTATAGATACATGCATGAAAGTAAATATTTACATAGTTAAAAATTTACAAAAACATTAAAAAATATTTACATCATAAAAGTGTCAATCTCTCTCTCTCTCTGTCTCTCTCTCAGTGTGTCAAATCCAGTGTTTCACATCAGAAAATTCCCAAAACTTGGATGTTTTAAGTGCAAAATAGCTCTATTAAGGCTTTTTATAACACATGTTGGCTAACCCATGCTATTGCTAAGAGTCTACTACTCATTAAATCTAAAAAAGACTGTAGCTAACCTCCTAAGAGGAACTAGAAATCACTCAAGCAAATGGACGGTGTGTCGCTGCATATGGGAAGGGATCTCCCTCATGGGAAGAGGAGGAACACCCATGCTCAGGCCTTTGAATTTCCTCAAAACCTTTCATAGACTCTTCGCATCATCTCCATCTTAGGAAGCCGCCACACCCGCACCAGCTCCAGGTAGTTGGTCCCCCCGCCTTGCTTAGCGAGGCATACCCACAAGTCGCACTTGTGCCACATATTCGTCAATCAAGAGCTTCATATTAGCACTTGCTCACCTATAAAATCAAAAACATTACATAAACATTAAAAAGTTAAAAAATACTTTAAGTACTCTAAGAAATCTTCTTACCTTGAGGCCCCTAATGACTACCAGGTTGCAACATCAAATCTCGATCTCCTATAAATACCATGCCTTCATAAGCATAGTCATCAATCATCATAATTTAGCCATTAAGCCACTCAAAGAAGTCATATTCAAATAAATGTCGGATTAAACCCCCCTCCAGTAGGAGGATCTAGCTAAGCCCATCACTGTTTCCTTGGTTCTCTAGGATCAGCCTGACCCAAGCTCATTTGTGGCCCAATCACGGGAACTCTCTAAAGAAATAAGGACACAATGAGAGTACCATACACAAATTTCATTTGGGTATGAGTCTTACAGGCTATCAACTCTTCCTTTAGCTGGCGAAGAACTGCCTCACACTAGTTGTATATTTGAGGTTGTAAGTAGTCAATAGAAAGTAATAGTTGAGCCTTCGTCGCTACATGAGGAATCTTGGACCCCACCAAGAACATGATCATCCACAAAATGGCCCTCATGGGCCTTATCCTGATCTGCTCAATGGGGACCATGATGCTCACTAAACCACTGCCAGGTCTGCAGTGAGTTTAGACCAACTCGAGCATGGTTCGTGGATCTGTCCTATCTTCGATCAAGTTCACTGGTGCACCGCTACATGAAAAACCTGTCAGAAAGTATATATCATCTTTGTTGATCAACAACTCTTGATCCCCGATCCGGAACATCCCTTGGTGTTCATCCCACCATTGGATTATCTAACTCAGAAGTTCTTCCTGACCCTTCATCAGGTCAAGCCTTGCATACTTCAACAAGCCACATCTTCACAAAGAAAGTATGCATGTTGGATCATTTAGCATATGTAGTTCCTCACTGTCATGATCTCTTTCTCTCCATAGGCTCATGATGATGGCCCCAAAACTACACAAAATCACCCAAAAATTAGTCAAAATGATGGAGAAATGACAAATAAATCATATGTTAGGGTTTGAAAGTGTTCCCATGCTACCTAACACCCCTCCTTAGGGCCAACAGGTCATGCTAACGCAGACCCGCAGGTCGTGAAGGGCGTTTAATGCTCCTTTAGACCTAGAAGGGAGTGTTAGTGCATACCATTGACTAGGTGTGGTGAAGTAAAATTATGAGTGCGGACACAAATGATTCCTCTAGCCCGATAATGGGTCTAGCCACAACCGCTACATTCTATGGAAGATTTCCTTAGGTTAGAACCAATTAACAGGGATACCTCTTAGTATGCTTATCCCGTTTGGTGATTACCTTGCTTTCTTGCTCCACCTATCTCTCGTTTCCATCTTCAAACACCTGAAACAAGTAAACAACAACAAAAAACAATCGTGATAATAGAAAAATTATAATTCAACCTATTTAACAAGTTAGGAAACATTAAGCCATGAACATGTAAGATTACACATCATGTAGGAAATCAATTGATAGTTGCATATATATTGAATCAAGAAGAGATTACAACCATTGTCTTGATGTCGTCGTTCTCCTTCGATAAAACCAGGTTCCCACACACTTCCATTAGCATTCCATGATGGCTTCAACAATGATAGTTTTGAGGCTCTTCCATTTAGGCTTCACACTAAACCAAATTCACACTTCTCCCTCACACAACTAGAGAGATACAACTATGAATAGCTTGTTGTTTACTCCAAACTTAATTAGCACAAGCACACCAATATTAACACTACAACACTAGCTTGTGCTTGGGAAAAGGGACGTTTATATAGCATGAATGGATGGGCGATGGTTCCTCTTCTCATGGGATAAGGTCTTATCTTTTGAGGTAGTTCCATCCTTATAGGGGAAAGGAGCCCAAATTGACATCCTTGACCCCATCTGGCTAAACCATTTACCAGCCATCTGTTACGAAGCTTCTAGAGCTGGAAGCCTCGACTCCTTATTTAAAAAACTTTCCATAAGAGGACCAGCACAACTGGAACAAAGCTCAGCCACTCTGGCCTGTGCTAGGGACAATGTTAATTCATGCATATCAACGCGAGAAGGACAAGGGTCATTAGCACCGGCCTTGTAAACTGGGAAAGATAGAATATTTGGGTGAAATGGTGCAAAAGGGAATTGTTCTACTCATGAAGAGGGACACAATGCGAGTTTATTCATGAAGGGAAAGTGTGTAGGGTTCACTATAGAGGTCCTCTAGGATCAAGGAATCGAGAGTACAGGGACAATGGCAAAATGCTATATAATAGATGCCCCCGAAAGCGTGAAGGTCGAACTAGAGTGAGGGATGAAATGCTTTCCACTGTGCAAAAAGGGTAAAGTGAATTATCCAGTTCTTGAGGAAAAATAGGTCAAAATATTTACAAAACCTAATATTTCATGAAAAATTGAATAAAAGGGAGGAAAAGTAAATATTTTTTACCATTTAGTATTTTACCTTGATGTGAAAGACTTTTTACTCACTTTTGCCTTAATTGTTATACAACAAATTATGGGTGATCCGAGAGGTCATTCGTCGATCCGCTAGTTACAGGTAAGATCCAAAGCCCTAAGCTTCGCTTTCATACCATGTATTCCTATTTTTAACCATTTTTAAGATTTTTGAGGGAGGATTTGTCAAAAAAAATTCACCCTTGGTCGACAAGACTTCCGGGTACAGAATTGTGTCGGCCGAGGGTAATTAAAACGGCCTATAGCAACGTCAGCACAATTATTTTTAAAACAAGCGTGTTGGGGCCGTGAATAGGGAAAAAACTAATTTCCCCTCAAAACCACCATTGGAATTTGAAAATTATGGGTCAAAAATGATTATTGACTTAAATCCATGGTCTTTGCAAGAAAGAATTGTTGAAAATGGTAGGCTGGAAAGAATGTGAGCACAAGGATGCGGACACTGAGGCACTGAATGATCCAAATTGCCTGAAGTCTTTAAGGCATTGTGGGCTCCTTAAATTCTTTCTCACACCAAGGATGTCAGCCTAACCTGAGTTTCTTCAGTACCTGATTAGTCTCTGGGACATAAATCGGGAAATAATCATCATTGGTGACCAAGAGCTAGAGTTAGAAACTTCAGACGTATATCTCATCACAGGACTGTCCAAGAGAGGGGAACTAGTCAACTTATATGAGCCACGACCAATTTGGGCAAGCATATCCATGTTTCTTGCCAAACATTGCCCTGAAGCCCTCAAATCCAAGAGTAGCAAGATTGATATTGCCATCGTTTGAAATCTAACACTGAGAGCGCTATTGTTGACCATCAATAGAGTGGTGGGGTCCCAGGCAATGCATGAGACTAACAAGTCAAAATTCCTATATGCCATCGAATTCACAGCACCGACGATCTTCAATTGGGTGGAAGCCATGAAGATCAACATAAAACGCCAATTGGCCAGAGCTAAGGTAGGGAATCTGAAACAATTTTGCTTCGAATCCGTACTAGTGACCTTTTTCTTGGAACGATTTCCACTATTCCAGTACCAATTGACTGAAGTAGATCCTCCAGTGCCACGTGACCCACGGATGGCCCTCTAGAGTCATTTGACACCCAAGATCACTAATGGCCAACACATGTCATACAAGCCTACCTTATTTTCATGGCTACCACGACAAAAGATTGTCGTGGAGGACTGTCCATACAGTGGCACTAACTTCTGTGGAGGTCCAGACATGCCGCTGCCAGATGGGGAGGATTTTGACGATGAAGGAAAAAAATCAAATTTTTTAATTTTGTGACTTTTTAATTTTTTTTGATATATATGTGTTTATAAAATTTCACTTTGTTAATTCAGATTTTGGACCAGAGAATCCTACTATGACGTCCCCAACAACTAGGCACGTCGCCTCCCAATTTGATGTTATCGCTCCTTATCAGGAGGGGAGTGAAAATGAGGAGGAGATTGTGAGGAACATTGAGGGGTTGACTCATGGTATCCCATAGTATGCTTGGATGCGAGACATTCCTTGCCAGTACCAGAGACACACAATGGGAGTATCATATCAAATTCACGTATTGTTGTCTCGTGTTGAACGAGCCATGTCATGCTACCACGATCACCACACTACTTAGTTACTAGGTCCAGCATTTACATTTTTGAGGCCTACGTGCCACAGATGTATGAGGCCTATGAGCCACCGATGTTATTTTAGACACGCATATTATTCTTTTTGGGTTTTAATGTATCAAACATTATCACCATATATATATGTATATGCTATATTTTCTTGCTTACTATGGTACAAATGATTTGTTTTATCTTTTCCCATGTTTCACAAATGTCAATATAACACATAATTAGCTAATGCATATGTCAATGTATTCATGCTTCTAGGAATATGATGATATTAATGTAATCAAAATGCCTTTCCAGTAGACGAACGCGAAGATAAATTCTCATTATTTGAGGGTTTCTGACGAAATATTTCCCGTTGAGTTGAAGGATGACAAGCTCTGAATCTAGGTTGACAACTAACTCTCGAATGTCAAGAGAAATGGCTTCTGACAATAGTTCGATGACCGCACTGTATTTAGAAAACTTGATAGTTGTGCAACCTAAACAAATACCTTGAAGATCAATCAAATCACCATGAGGGTCATAAATAACCCACGCTACGGAGGATAGGTTCTGGGTACTACAACAAACACCATCAACAAAACTGAGGTGGAGAGTCACAAACATCTTCAAAGCAAGGAAAACATAGTAAACAGGAAAGTTGTTTGAAAACTCACACACCAAACCACACTACACAAAAATGAATGGCACACTAATGTACACAAGTAACCATGCAAGATGACCTAAGCATAGTACTTCTTGAGAGAGTCCATGCTGGGACTTTGGTAATTGATCAACATAGATGAACATCGGAGTTTTACCGTTGTCATAACAAGTAAGCGTTGACTTGGCAAACTAACAGAGTAGAACTCATATAAGGCATTTCCCCCATGACACCTAGGCGAGGGAGGGTTACAAATCGGATGACAACCCCATTGCAATAATGGGAAATGGGGAAAGACTCGAGGAGGGAGAAAAATCCTAAATCCATGAAGGGATAGAGGTTCCCTCTGTTGAAAGAGCTTAAAATGGCAGGCAAAATTGACATGTCAATAGATATATGAGAAGATAACTCTTCGAGACTGGTGGACATGACCACCAGGTGAGGCAGGAACGAGGAATGACGATGAGTATCGGTAAAGGTGGTTCCTCAAGAGAAATTAATTCCATGATACCTTCATTAGTAAATGTCTCATCTAAGGGAGCAAGAGATTCCAAAGTGCTAAGCCAGGGGGATTGAGAATACATATCAAGAGAGGTCTTCAAAACAGAAGAATCAGAGGATATAGAACATGAGGCCAAAACAATTTCCACATAATTAATTTCGTCAGTACTAAGTGGCATAACCTTGCCCCAAGTATCAACACAAGCTGGTGAAGGTATGACACAAGGGTCAGATTTGATTGAGACCATGTTGACAGAGGCAACATGAGGAGGTGTGAGTGAAAAAATTCCCATTAAGGAAGAATATTTAAAAAGACCTACTGCCACACTCTCATAGGGAGAACCATTTTGCTTGACGTACAGAACATTGCCATCTGAGGAGCAAGAGGCAAAGAAGGACAGATGGTCAACAGTGACAATATTCCTTTGGTGGGGAAAGGAAATCACGCAGAATAGGGAGGAGGCTACAACATGGATAGCATGGGTCTAGCTCCGGCAAAGTAGAAGATTATAATTGATATTGGCATCAACAATAACTACCTCGTCTTGTATTGTCTTTCCCTCTAAAGTAATGGAAAGGTTAGGTAAGACATCAAAGGGTCACAAATCGCGCTGATCGAAAGCTTCCAAAGTGTTCAGGGATTCGTTCAAAGCTGGAGAACCAATGGCCTTCCAGAATGCAATTGACATGATGCGGGTAGAAGCACCTTCATCAATGACAGTCCTGTGGACGGTCTTCTCATTGACGATTACCTAAATGAGAAAGGAAATCTGATGAGGTAGGCATGGAACATGGTTCTCTAGATCAAAACCTATCAAATTGGAATTGGTGGGACAATACCCTCGATAGTTGAAAAAAAATATTCCTGTTGTGATGTGAAGCTTTGGAGCACCTCGAGAGCTGACATACTTGACGGCACCTGAGCCAAGTCCTCAACAATATTATAGTGCTGAGCGGCTCGAGCGTTGGGATTGTATGAGGATTTCCTTAGCACACCTCGATAGGGTGGCCAAATAGCGGAATCAGGGCTAGGGAAACCGATATGAAGAGGGCCAGAACTCATAGGAGAAGAAGAAAGGGTGGCTTCTTTCTCTTTCCTGGCTATTAGAGCAGGAGTTCAGTTATCTTTTGATCTAGTAGCCACATTAATAGGCATGCTCATCATGAACACTTGAGATCCTAAGGAAGCAAAGGATTGAGGTTGGTCTACCATTTGGGTCTACTGAGACTAAAATGGCTCTTTTAGGATAGCTTGGGTCCCTTTGAGCAAAATAATAACTTCAAATCGTTGAGGAAAATCCTTGGTGTAGTGATCCTCCTCACAAGTGAGGCAGTGATACTTAGGTTTCCATTCTGAAGACTCACCAACAAACAATTTAGGAGGGCCCTGTTTTGGGGCATTGGCTTTACCCTTGCCTTTTCCTTTCTTCTTACCTTTCGAGGATTTTTCTGTTGCAGTAATTTACACAACGTCGACCTCTAAAGTTTTACCAGGGCTAGGTGGATTTTGAGAAGAACTATTGGAAACAATGTTTGAGACCGAATTCTATTTGGAAGAATATTTAACATGGTTTTGGGACACTAAACCAATGACTCCATCAACAGGGGGTGTAGCCTGTGACTTCGATGTCGTGGGATTGAATTATGGCCGAGAAGCATCTGGTAATAACTCATACAAAGTGCTAGAATGAGAGTAAACTAGATCTAAGTACTGGGCATGAGAAATGTCTTGTGCTTCAGTAACAAACCCACCCATAGCTATATTACAAGCAATCGGGGCCACTAATGACTTAGTGAACCATTCAGTGAGAAAATGATCAAAAATCTTGAATTTTATTAGGCAATGTCTACATCTCCATTCATGGATGTGATCAGAGATGTGTGTTGCAGTATCTTGCTTAAGCGATGTGAGCAAATAGGTGTCAGTTTCATAGTGAATCAGTAGTTGGAAATGCGTGAGGAAACCCATGGCTAAATAGTTAAATTCATGGTAAGTAATTCGAGGAAGCTTGATGTACCATTTGGTTGTAGCACCTATGGGGGTTCATTGGAAAAGACAGAGATGAATGGAATCGTCAACATAAGAATTCGAAGATCACCAGAGGTGATATGTCATCACATGGGCTTGAGGATCTTCTTTTTCTTTCCCATCAAATTTTGGACAATTTCTCAGGATCTTGGGTGGAATTGGAGGCCAGTATGGTGAATGAAGAATTGGATCATCTATAAGGCAAGACACATATGGAAACTCTAGTGTGGCCAAGAAATAAAATTGAGTATTAAAAGGCATTGGAGGTCAGTAAGCAGGTCCAACCAGAGGATCCCATCCCTGCTGGTAAGAATTTTGGCCCCAT
>APFE030811743.1:0-18216 GCA_000404065.3 Pinus taeda
GGCCTGAAGCTTCTGCAAAGGTGTCAGGATCATGATTTACTGGAGCTTGAGCCAGTAAAGAAGAGGCTCTTTCAAACTGAGAACGTGTACGTCGCTGATCTGTAGGATCACCAGAAAGATCACCTGCTGCATCCCGAGTAGCATGGACCCATTTTGGAAGTTGAGGATCCTGAGAAGGTGGGGGAGGATTGTCATCCTCGCTTTCATCATCTGACGAAGAAATGTTTTCAGAAGTAGAAGGGATAGGAGAGGTGGCACATCCGTCGGACTAGGCTTGTAGGCCGATTTATTTTCATCAAATTTTACATCTCTTCTAATGATAACATTTTTTGACTTAAGTGGAATAAGTCTGTATCCTTTTACATCTTCAGAATATCTAACAAAAGTACATTTTTCACTCTTAGGTTCTAAAGTTTTGTGTTTTTCATCTGGAATATGGGCCCATGCTTCACTTCCAAAAACACGAAAGTGACTTATATCTGGTTTAATTGAGCTCCATGCTTCTTCTGGAGTGATATTCTTTAGAACCTTAGTAGGAGTGTGATTTATTATATAATTTGCACAATTAATTGCTTCGGCCCAAAAACTAAGACTGAGTCCTTTATATTGCAGCATACAATTAGCCATTTCCTTAAGGTGCGATTTTTCCTTTCAGCTACACCATTTTGTTGTGGAGTGTATGGAACAGTATGGTGCATTTGAATTCCATTCTCAGTGCAAAAGTTGATGAATTTGTTGTTAACATATTCTCCACCATTATCAGATCTTAGCTTAAGAATTTAATGTCCAAATTGTTTTTCAACAAAGGCCTTAAAGGCCAAGAACATGTTAAATACTTCACTCTTGAGTTTTAAGAAGTATACCCAAGTGCATCTGATGAAATCATCAATGAAAGTTAAGAAATACTTGTAGCCAGAGAATGAAATAACTGGAAGTGGACCACATAAATCACTATGCACAAGCTGTAAAGGGGTTGAGGCATGCCAAGAGGTACGTTTTTCAAAACTATCCCAATGACATTTTCTGAGTACACATCCAGAACAAACACCATCTCTGCAAGATACCATTGGAAGACCTGTCACCATATTTTCTTTACATAGATTCTGAAGGGAGCAATAGTTTAAGTGACCAAATCACTCATGCCAAAGATTGCTCACATCATCAATATGAGCAACAAATAACAAGGGAAGATTTGATGAAACAAAGTTGTTAAAATTATGCAACCTTGTAGAATCATCAGCAATGCCAGTAGCTAAAATATGTCTAGGATCTCTTATGTCCTTAATTACAACATTGTGAGGTGAAAATTCAATGATTTTACCTTCACCTGAATGAGTTATCTGATATACAGATAGAAGGTTGCAGGATAAGGTTGGAACACATAATACATCATTAAATTGACCATTGTCTATATGAACAGTTCCAGTCCCTACAACACTAAGAGATCTATCATCACCAACATATATATTTTTGGTGTTACAATCATTTAAAGAAGAAAACATGGCTTTGTTTTTGACCATGTGATAAGAAGCTCTAGAATCAATGAGCCACTCATGAGAATGAGAAGAAGAAGATACATTTAGTGTATATCTAGACCAAGATGCTTGACAACCACATGGATGAAGTGCTATTCTTGAAGATGAAGTTGAAGTTTTTGAGTGCTCCAAATGGATGTTATGCTTCTTCATTGTTGCTTCCAAGGCTTCCATCTTCTTAAAGAATTTGGATTCTAAGTGGCCATCTCGATTACAAAAGTAGAAATGTCTATCAGTCTTCTTCCATTTGTTTTTATTTGCCTTATCATTTTGTTGAAATGATTTTTCATTTTGAGACTGAAATGGCTTAGGACCCTTGTTTGGTTTAGGACCATTCTTTTTAGGATACGGCTTCTTAGGATTCTGTGAATTTGGTTGCTATTAGGCAGCTAAGGATTTCTTAGAAGAGTTTCCAAGATTAATAAGACCAATATGTGAGAGTTTTTCTTGTTATTTTATTAAAGAATCACAAAAGACATCAAAGGAAGTGGAATTGTAGTCTTGTCCTTGAGAAATGAAGGCTTCTCTTGTAGAATGGAAGGTGGAAACAAACACAGAGTAGGCTGGTCCCAACTTAGTAAGAATGGAATAGATAAGGTTACCATCTTATTTCTTAACCTTAACACCTTCCAAGAGAAGTCTAAGGGTCTTGAACTTGGACAAAAAATATTCAATGGAAGAAAAATTATTGGGGTCTAATGTAAGCAACTTATTTTCGAGTTGATGGGCTCTAATTTCATTTTTAATTCCAAAAACTTTATTGATTTGTTTCGTTGCTTCATTAGGAGTATCAAGTTCTATGATATGGAATCTAAGGTCTAGAGAAATAGACATCTCTATCAACCCACATGCTTGATCTTGCCTATTTTCCCATTTGGCTACCTTATCTTCATCCTCCAGTTTAGTTTCTTGGCCTGAGGCTATAGTTGGTGCTGTCAAGAATAACTTGGCATGGACTTTCCATTTCAATAGAAACTGAAGCTATAGATGCTGAAACTAAGTGTTCCAATGGAAAGTTCTCGAAAAATTAGGTTGATTAAAAAAAACGGCTCTGAAAACAGCTTCCAGATGAAGAAGTTATGGCTTTTTTAAGAAAAGATGTTGAAGATGCCGATGAAGTGCAGGAATGTGTGGAAATGAATGATAATGTTATATTTAAAAATAAATCTTCCCCCTTTCCAAACTTAATCTAATTAGCTCAACAAAAAAAAAGACTTGAACTCAAGACCTCTATTCTCATAAAGTAGTTTTGGATCTGTTAGAGCCTAGATTTACCTCAGTCTGAAAAAGGTAAGCTTCTAGGTCCACATCAAACCACACTCAGCCTCGTAGCTAGCCCTACGAGGATAGGAGAGGGCTCTCTTCGGGTCAATCTCAACAAAAGATAATAGATGGGGCTTGAGATGACTAAAATAAAAGCTAATCTTAGGCTAGGTATGAAGTGTAAGGATTTGATTTGAGTTTTTGGGGGTTTTTCGTTGGAAAAAGGGAAAGGCAAATTTGGGTTCGGGGATGAGGCCAAATTTTTGCAGAGTTTCAGGTTGGGGCAAGGTAGGCAGTAGTTTTTATGCTTTAGATTAAATGAGTGGATAGAAAAGACCGATGAGGAGCTGAAGAGGGCAAGAGGGTGCAAGAATCCTCTCCAAAAAGATGAAAATATGTAAAACTAAACAAAGTTGAAGGCAGAGCACCATAAGCTAATGAATTCTACCTTTTTCACTCAATTTTTTTAGTTTCAGAAGCAAAGAGAAGGGAAATGGCATACATAAAACATCAATGAACTTACAATTACTTGAATAAAAACAACATCAAAACACAGAGCCACAAGGATCCCAACAAGTGCTGCAAAACCGTGGGCTTTCCTTTGCCAAAATGTAGAAATCAGATGTACAATGAAGTGTCCAACAATCCCAAGTGTCCAACCATGAAAATGACTGAGAAATTACATGATATAGACAAGCCTAACTCCTTCCCATGCCTCTAGGGGTCGAGCTCATAATTCTAGGAGTTGTTTCAACCATATCTAAACAAGGAGCTGAAAAATAGGCAAAGAAACAACTTGCCTCTATATGCTAGGAAACTAATTCATTCACTCACATTTCACCTTTTGGTGAATGAATCTACTAAAACAAGTAAAAATGTGCCAAAATTACATCATGGTCTTGAAATTACATCAAGTGAGATCAAGAGTAACATCAAAAAGTGAAACTAGTCAAGATTGGCTGAAATTCTGAGCTAAAGAGTGAAAAATAGGCCAAAATTCTCTATGCGCCATGCCCAAAATCTCTATGCATAATGCATCTTTGGAGCTGATTTTGAGGCCCTTCCCGAAGTCCAAATTGAGCTCATGTTAACGCGTTGGAAAGCCTTGCCTGTCTACTTTCTAACCCAAGTGGAATTTATAGATTTTGTGTCCATTTTCCCCTCCAAAACTTCAATCTCCCAAGACTAGTTCTTGTGTGTGGAAAAAGTGGCAGAAAGGCCATTTTCAAGGTGTTTTTGACCCTTTAGGCCACCCAGAACTTGATGAAATATCTTGGCCATTCCTGAGCATGCATAATTTATCATAAAAAAACCCAAAAATATCAAGTTTTCCTCCAGAACATGTCCCAATCATATGCGCGTGGAAAATGGCGCGACGCGTCGGGCAGGAAAATCTTTTTTGTAACCAAAAATTTCAAAATTGACAAAATTTTCTCCAAATTCCTTGAAATTTGGGCTGTAGGTCCCCAATCAAGTACCATGCTTAGCCAAATAAGCTTCAGCCAAGATTCGGAGTCGATCATGCGTTTTGCGATGTTTCAGTGTTCTCCTGGTGCATGCAGTTCAGTGGCGGAATCACTGTCTTGTTCATATGATGTGTCTGTGTCCGTCATGATGTTGTAATGTATACGACAAGTGTATGTTTGGTTGGTTGAAAATAAGAAATGAAGACTTGATGTTTATTATTTCCAATTGCCAAAATATAGCCAAGTAGGACAAGACTGTGATAAATAGAGATAGTGGGTATAGAACTGTGGGAAATAGTACAGTGGTAGGAATGTGATTCAGTCAAGTGAAATTCACAATGTGAGGATAGCCAATTGATTGTGTTTTAGAAATGTGAGGTTTGGGGACTTTTTGAAAATGACATGGGAGAATGATAGTGATGGGGAATTGTAGGGTTTATGGATAGGGATAAATGGAACAAGTGATAAATGGGATTATAAGGGAATAGGAGATTGAAGGTGATAATATTACAGTAATGGGAAAGGGACCAAAGGTAGGGAATGGAGTTGGATTATTTGGAACCAAAGTTGTTTTGTAAAATACCAATTTAGAATCCTAAGTTTGACAAAATGATAGGGTTCACGTTTTCACCATTCAAACTCTTTATAACCAATCTTGAATCTGCACCAAACACAAACTGATTGCAATTCAAAATCATCACAAACTCACTTGGAACAAAGGAGGCGAAATCATTTGCAATTTTATGGAGAAATGGTGAAAATTTCACTTATCAGCCCTGTGTGCCACGCACGCAGCCCAACGCGCCATGTACGCCATGTGTGCCACGCCAGTGTATTTTTACACTGCGGAAAACCGCCCAACGCATCATGCACACCATGTGCGCGCGCCACTCAGCCAACGTGCCGCCCAGCTGATTTCAACACACAATTAAACTTAAAACAATGCTTTTTCTCCTCCATGACTTGTCTTTGGTTCTCTGATGTCTTTGGCATGTGAATGGATTATTTAAACACCAGAAATGCCTTATATATCATCGACCTTGATTTTTGATGTGAAAAACCCACTTTTGTAGTTTTGAAACCTTTAACACTTCAATTTGAAACTCTGTTTTGCTTGATTTGTGATTTTTTGACTTGAATGATGAATATTATCTATTTTTGAAGGGATAGATGGCATGGTGTATTGATGAGATAACAATGATGGGAGATGGGAAGAAACAAGGTGGGGAGGTGGGATGATTGACACCAAAACAAGTTGCAAAACCCTAAGGAGGTACTTCTCAACAAGATAGTAGGGTTTAGTTTTGTACTCAAATATTCATAATGAAACACATAATAAACACCCAGCACGAGTTATGAGAAATAGAGGAGTGGCTTTGACTTACTCAATCATGGAGAAACCAAGCGAATTTGATATTGGAGAGGAATGGCAATTTTTTTGTGTTTCAACTCACCCAATGCGTAGTGCCTTTTTTTAGGAGGATTTTGGAGTTTTTACGGTGTCCAAATTGGGCATAGGATATCTCGTTGGAAGGCTTATTGAGTATAATTTCCAACCCAACCAGAATTTGTCAATTTGGAGTTCATTTGCCTTATCAAAAATCAAATCTCCCAAAACTGGTCAAAATGAGCAGAATGAGGTTGCCTCAAGGCAGAGTGCTGTTGCAGTAACCTTTTGAAGGTGTTCCTCAACTCCAAATTGAGCTTATGATAGCTCATTAGAAAGCTATTTGTGTCTAGTTATCATTTGACTCATCAAGAAAGTATTTGGCCAAACAAGCTAGGAGAAAACGTGATTTTCCCAAGGTTACTACAGAGGTGCATCAATTCTCTCGAGGCAACGGTATTTTTGACATTTCTATAAAACCATGACACCTGTGTAAAGAGTGAAGGAGGTTTTTCTTCCTTGGCCTATTGTGGACAAAGAAATTTCTCAATTTTCCCAAATTCATCTTTCCTTGCTCAGAAACATCATTGGAATAAAACCTATCCCGATGTGTGGAACAAGGGATTTGTTGGAATGAAGTGAAATGAAGGGGATAAAGTGCTTCTAAATTCTTGAGAAAATTTTGAGAAGTATGGAGGGATGTCAGGAAGCAGGGTAAAGTGGAATTTTAGAGATTGAGTTAGGGGAAGGGGTCCAAAAGGGAAAAACACATGCCTAGCCTAGAAAATTGTCAAGTTGTAGCTAGAAACTAGGGTTTGTGCAAAAATGAGGAATTCGGGGGATCTCAGTGACAGGAAGTGTTTAATATGGTACATTAAGGATAGGGGAAGGTGTATGGACATCAGGATACAAGTTTTTCTGATTATTTGACCATCCAAGAGAAATTAGCTTCAAAATCCTAGGAGAGGGAAATGAACCTTACCTAGGTGCAACTGAAGCATGAACAAGGTGTAAAATGACCCATTGGAACCTGACATGATGATGCCAATCCTTTGAATGATGGTACACTCAATTGAATGGTGATATGAAGCTCTTGGGACAAAAATTAGGGTTTGGAAATTTATGGTTAGGATTTGGGAAAAATGGGAACTTGGGATAGGGGATTAGTGGATTTAGGGGGTAGGGGAACTTAGGGAATAAAGGAATCAATGGAAAAATGGGGTAAGGGAATAAACTTGGTGGAAAAATAGTGAATCAAAACCCTAGGCAATGACTTTGTTTGAGGAATTTCAAATGGTCGGGTTTGATCTCTTTAAACACTCACCATGAAACACACACCATCAAAGAATCATCAAACTTGGACATAGAGCAATGACAAAGGGTCAACCTACTTGGAATAGTGCGAATCCATGCATTTTTGGGTGATTAGAGGGAGTTATAGAAGTTTTCGAGCTATCTGGCTATGTGTGTCGCGCCCAGTGTATGTGTGGCGCCCGTGCCTTTTTACACTGTAAACTAAGGCCCAATGCGCCGCGCTCGGTGAGTGCACAACGCCTCCTGCCTAGTGCACCGCACCAGTCAACTTGGAGCAATTTTCACCGAAAACTCCCACAACCACTTTGCTTTGTTTTCTCTTTGCTCTTTTGCGTGTAAATGAACTATTGAAGCACAAGAATATATCCTATGGCATGGACTTTGATTCTTCATTTGGAAAACCCACTTTTGTAATGTTGCAGACTTTGGCACGTTCACATAACTCTATGTTTGCTTCCACTTTGATTTTTGGCTGAATGATGAAACTCTGTCTACTTTTGTAGGGATGATTGGCATGTAATTTCGGCAAAGGATGACCCAGGCTGAGCCTGAAGTACCTCATGACTGAAAAACTTTAAAAATTACATATTTATTACAAACCATAAATTTGATGATTTCTTCTTCAAAACAGAGTTTTGAAGAAGAATCATGATCAAACATACTGACGATGAAATTTTTCAATGAAAACTGATTTTGAACCTCCCTCATGTGCCTGTGGACATTATTAGACTTTTTGAAGATGAAACCCTAGACCTAATGACTAAAATGACCCTTTTGCTGACCAAGAGACCAAATAGGACTGTGGATGACTTTAAAATTGATTTTGATATATAGACACAGACCAACAGATAAATGACATGAGGGAAATGAGTGACAAGACCGTTCTGTCAGAAAATCGATGCTCCTAATGGAATGCAAATGATTGGACTGAATGAGACACCTAAAAATGAAATGCAACAAAATATATTTTGATTGCTAACAGAGGGATGAAAAGATCGACTCTAACAGGACCAAGTGAACTAGATTAAAAGGTTAGTAATTTTTCGAAAACAGGAAGGTTTTTATTTTTATTTTTTATTTTTTTTATTTTTTATTCGTTGAAACTTTGCGGTGCATGCTTACTTGAGAAATCCTTTTTTGCCTACAAAACAAAAAACGCAAAACCCAACACAGACATAGAAACAAAAACAAACCTTACGGCTTGAAGTTAGCTTTAGCTAGAAACTAAATATTTTCCTCAATTTTTCGAGATCACACTAAGGTGTGGCGGAAAAGAGCATACACATGAGAAAAATCCTTCCTTTCTATTTTTGATTTGCCTAGATCACATAGAGTCGTGAGGCAAAGAGCATACACAGAAATGAAAGGTATAGATCCGGTACTAAAAAAACAAAGAGCTAAATAAAATGAAATAAACAAAGAGAAAATAACTAAAAATTGCAAATAAACATTGTATACCTCCATATCTTAAAAATGACATTGCTAGGGCTACCAGAAACCTTTTCACATCAAATGAAAGGGGTTCCTCACTGGAACATTTTCTCCTAACATAATAGAGCAGTCCTCTCCACCCAAAAGCAGTAAATAACAGTACATCTAGAAAACGATAGTCGGATGCAGTTTTATTGGCTTCAGATTGGATCACCAACAGATGCGAGCCTCAAATATCTCTGATACCATGTAGGAATTTATAGGGTAAGCTCCTCAAACAGAGCACCAAAGGACATCACTCACAAACAGATCACAGATCAATACACCTTTATTGTTGACGTGGTTAAAACCCTCAAAGAGGGAAACAATCCACGACCTCAGCCAACGCGACCACTTCAGGAAATTTATTAATAAAAGAATGAAAATTTACATAATCTTCTCTCATGAACCGTTACACTACAAATGACCCTCCATACTCTTTACATAGAGATCATGGAACAATCAGTGTTAAGCCATGGATCAAATGTCAGTAATACCAAGGAGAGAATGAACCATTGGATCACTACATATCGTGATGATTGTATTGTAAGTTACAAAAGTACATTGTAAAGAAACACACTTTACCTAACTCTACACTAGACCAAGTTATACTTAACTATTTCCTATGTGTCGGAATATCCTAATAAATTTGTAGATTAATGCATATGTCTTCATGTAGTCCTTGTGGGCTTGGATTTGCTGGTCTGTGAGAACCACCTTTTGTATATTTGTGGACTTAGGCTTTGATCCTCATTTTTGTACTAACTTTTCAAACCATTTTTTATTTGCTTCTTCTAACACTTTTCCTGCATTGATATTTATGTCAAATTCCTTCATATTTTCAACCTGAGCCTGATTGGTTACGGAACCAATGCCACCTAACTTATTATAAGACTTTCCAATCCCCCCTTGGATACTTTTCCCCTTCCTCGTCAAAATATTATGATAGGAGGGATTAGATATCCCCCTCCTACAACTACCATGTTGCTTCGAAGCCTTTCAGGCCATGGATTTCCCACCTTTCGCCTCAGATCTGAACCCTCCTTGCATATTTTTATGTTAAACAATTTCTTGTAATTTGTATAAATTAGCTAAAGATTGAAATAGTACAAATAGTTTAATTTAATTTATATAAATATAAAAAAATATTTCATAGATTTCAGGGTTTTGTGATGCATAATGATTTAGCGAATGTCTTTTAGATTAATCAAATTATCATTTGTTGGTCAATGTTTAGAACCATCTAATGTTGTTCATCCTCACGACAAAGTTGAAAAAAATCGATCAATTATTAAGAATAAATAGAAAATATACATCAAGTTTGAGTCAAAATATTAGTAACATATTAAAATCCAATCATTAGTTTTAGAAACTAATTATTATAATAACAAAAAACTACAAACTAGGGAAATAAAAATAATATTCTATTATGTTATTTTTTTTATTGTTATAGAAGGAATTGTGATGTTTAATAACAATTAAAATTATATATTTAAATAACATAATATTTATGTAAATGAATAGATTATAAAGGATTGAAAATGTTTAATATAAAAATAAATAAAAATATAATAAAAATAAAATAAAAATAAAATATAGATAAAGAATAGATATTAAATTTAAATAAAGGTACATATAAAGTAATATTTTATATGATTATATGAACTAAGAATAGTCAATTACCAATGAAAATAATTAATATAACATCATCCATTCATCTTCCAATGATGCATGGGACTATGGATAATATCTCTCATATTCTTAAGAAGAATAATGTCTCCACAGCCTTCAAGCCCTTTAACAGCATTAGAAGCTCCCTTAGATCCTTTAAGGACCCAGTAAACCCTAAAGGCAGGAAGGTGTTTACTCTATCCCATGCTCCTATGTGATTCCCTACATAGGGGAAACTATTCACTCCATCAATAAAAGAATTTAGGGGCATGCAACAGACAATAAGCACAAACGTTCCTACTCCTCAGCTATAGCTGAACATATGGATAAAAATAAGAATCATGTTTTCATTGAGGATTCCCAAGTCACCGCGAGGACTGATCACTTCCACCATAAGAAGTTAAGGGAGGTGATTAAAATTGAGAAGCATTTCAATGATCTCAATAGAGACAGTGATTAAAATAATCTCTTTATGATTGTCTCATGTCCCCCCTTATTCATTTTCCTTTTTCTTCTTGTGGTTTATTAGTATTTACCTTCCTCCATTTGCTTTCTTTATTTCCTCGCCTTTTTTTTATCTGTCTATTGTTTGTCTTCTTTAAATTAAATTTATTTTTCTGTCTCAAAATTTATATATATTTATTATTCATGTACATATTTAATTTTTATTTTTATTATTATTTTTAGCGGTCTTATATTAATTAGTTTCATTGATAATGAACTATTATAGGTTAATATAATAATATAAAATATTACTTTATATATACCTTTATATAATTTAATCGCTTATTCTTTTACCTATATTTTTTTTTAATTTTAATTTTTCATCTATTTTATTTTTATTTTAAAACATTTTCAATCCTTTATAATCCATTTTCATAATTGTTATGTTATTTGAATATATAATTTTAATTGTATAGTAAACATTAACATTTCCTTCTATAAGAGGGTGAAGCCATGGTGCTCGCTTACACTTTTTGGCAAAAGAGGACACATTTGGGTGGAAAAAATAATGGCTCGATCGAGGCATTTAAGTTCTTGATCGAGCGCCTTGAGTGCTAAAAATGTAGCTTGATCAAGGGTTGTAAACTAACCCTTGATTGAGCTATAACACTTGATCAACCTATAGTGCTCGATCAAGATTTAGGGCTCAATCAAGCATTAAGGCTCGATTGAGCCTTTTTTTTAATATATACCACTCTCATGGTTTGTGTGTGCCTTTGCATAGAGAGTGGGAGCTCGACTGAGAGTGTAAGAATATCTCGATTGAGGTTATTGGAGCTCAATCAAGTGATGGAGCATTCAAATCAATCTTTCCAAACACCTTGTCAACATTGTAGAGGCTCAAACGAAGGTAGGTACTCTAATTATTTTAGTTTTTAAAGTTTTTGTTTAGAAATTTTGTGAAATAAATTTTCAACTGCTTTTAAATTTTTGTTATTTAAAATGCATTTTAAACTTCTAGCAAATTTGACCAAAAATATACCCCAAAAAACTCCGAAATAGAAAACAATCAAACTATAAACAATAAATAAGTCAATTGTGAGCTTGAGATTGACATAATGAATATATTTGCTCATAGTGAACCTATATTTTATAAAATAAGAAATTTTAATTTATTTCATTATTTTAAATTTAAATTAATTTATATTTTAAATATTTTTTAAATAATAAATATAGAATGATTCTAGTTTTAAAAATATATATATATATATATATATATATTTATATATATATATATATATTATTAATATATATATATATATATATATATATATATATATATATATATATATATATATATATATATATATATAGGACACACACACACACACACACACACACACACACCACACACACATATAACTAAAAACTCTATAACATCATGTCACATCTACAAAGGAAACCCTATGTCCTCTATCTTCTAAACAAGAAATTGAAAGTAAATCATTTTACAAACTTGGAACATTGAGTATGTTGTTGAGATGTAACTTTGCTCCATTTTCCAAGTAGATCCCAGACCCTTGACCGTATAATTTTTGTTGTCTCCTAGCTCCACTACATGAGATGATGGTTCCTTCGATAAAGTATGAAGTTGTCCATTTTATTTCATCATATGTCTTGATACTCCACTATCAATGATCCATGCATTTTAATCATCAGGAGTACCTGTGAGAGCATCACAGTGCCATTCACTTTTGACTCTATTAGATAAGTTGTAGATGATCCTTCGAATACAGCTTCCTAAATTCTTATAATATTGAAAACCATCTTCAGGTAACTTTCCATAGAGGGAGTAACCTTTCCTTTCAAGCCAACAGAGTGATCTCCAACCTTAGATTTGAAACCATGTTGAGAAATCAATGCTAGTAGATATTAGGGTTTGATTCCTATTTCTTGATAATTCCTTGTGAATTATGTTGGCCTATTTTAATTCTTTATTAGATTATCTTTCATCAAGTAATTACCAAATTATGTATGTGTAGAGATCACAAGAACAAGAGACATAATATGTAGGTGCATAGCCATGGAAAACCCCTATAAGGTGAAAACATGATCAAGAACTCTTCCTTGAGTAATTCAATTCAATATGAGACACTTCGAGACTCCTTAGACCTAGAAAAAAACCTCCAACCACCAAGTCATCTCTTCAGCCTTGTAGATGTACTTTTCTCATCCTTCCAAGTGTCAATGCCTCAAGGTGAAACTTCAAATTAGAATTGTAGCCCCAACAATAGATTTCCTACACCTAGCTTCCAAAATTCGACCCTGCAAAGGAGATAAATTTTGGCCTCAGCTTTAGCTCAATATCTTTGCACATGTTAGAGAAAGGTAGCCCAAAAAATCAATTTTACTCTTCACAGATTCTCTCTTTCTTCTCCTTCAACTTCACACTCTTTTCCAGTTACTGCTTCTTAGATATTGAACTTGTTGATGATGTTCTATAAATGAAGTTGAATTACTTGATTTATAGGCTTCTTGTGAGGTCAAATTTTCCTAATCTAGGCTAACTTTTTGAGGGCAGGGTAGAATTGGTGTGGAGGTGACAAATTACATTTTTGACTTAAATTTAATTTTTTTTACATGATACAAAATCCCAAGAAGGGTCTAATAATAATGAAAACAACTTTGATGACTCAAGGAAAAACATAGAAGTCCTCAATGGGGACTTTGACCTAGAAAACATTGACCCAAGAATGAAACCCACGCTTTAATAAGTAATTTTCTTTAATAATAAATTTTTCTTTGGAGAAGTACAATTATGAAGATCGAAGCCGGTTACATTCTTCAACATAGCCATCTTTTCATCAAGTTTACCTTGAACTCCTTTAATAATGAGTCATATAGCAAGGCCCAATCACCTTATTGGAAGCTCCTTTATCTTAATTTTTTGTCATGCTAAATCTTCCTCTGCAATTGGACTATGTCAGTATGCATGAGGGCCCGCAGTCTGAGTTCATAAAGAGAATTGAGTTGTTGCAGCCTCTCATGTTGAGGATTCGTGATGTTTGAATCCAATTGTACTTCCATCATCAGGTTGTTGTATTCAAAATCAATGGAAATCAATTCATCCTTTCCATAAAAAAACTCAAAGGGAGTGAATCCAGTGGTGGTTTTCTAGGTGGTATTATAGGCCCAAGTGGACTCCACAAGTTAGGCTTCCCAATCCTTCTTTTTGTTGCTAACAAATTTAGTTAAGGTGTTCTCCAAATATTTGCTTGTGACCTGCACCTATCCATTTGTTTGAGGATGATAGGAATCAGATTTCTTATGCCTTATATAATTCTTCTCCATGATTCCATCAATACGATTTGAACTAAATTGATCCCCTTGATTAGTGAAAAACTCCATTGGGAATCCAAACTTGTGAAATATGTTTTCCCTTGGAAACTTAGCCTCCTTCTTCTTTGTTGTTTCTTTTACTACCTTCATTTCAGCACACTTTATCAAATAATTAGTGCACACAATGATATACCTCTTTCATTTGGATGCGGGATCAATTGAACCATTGAAATCCATGCCCCACTTCTCAAATGGCTCAAGAGTCACTTGTGTTTGTGGGGGTATTTCATCCTTTGGTGTAGGGTTTCCCATCCTTTGGCATTCATCACATTTGGTAGTATATCTCCTAGCATCTTGGTGAAGATTGTGTAACAACCCTGGTTAAAAATCCATGTAATAGTGTTAATAAAGGTAAAATAAGATTAAGGTCATGGGACATGTATTCCAAGATTAATGTTGGGCAAAACATCCTAGTGGGTGTTTATTTCACTTATTATGGCTAAAGGAAATTGGCAAAGGGAAAGGAAAATTCTTTGAAAAGGAAAAGTGGTATTAATTGACATTTTATTTATGAAAATAATGGAAACTAGGAGAAAAGGAAGTTGAAAGGTCACAGATTTGCATAAGGAGGAAATGAAGAAAAAATAATGGAAATTGAAGAAAATAGAGGCCTCATTGATAAAAAGGATTCTAAGGATCATACATGGATTTTGTCAGTGCAACCTTTTGTCAATTCAATTTTGGAGCTCTCTCTCTCTCTCATACTCTTGGACACTTAGAGTATTATTGGAGCACTCTAGCATTGGAGGAAAGAAGGAAAATAAAGAAAAATAAAGCAAAGGGAAGAAAGGATAAAGCAAGGAAGAGCGGGATTCAAGTAGATATAGTGGGATTACATACAAGTATTTTGTTGCATGTATGATTTTCTTGCTAGTTTTGGCATGCATGGTACATGCATGTGTGCTTTTTCTTCTCTTGATGTCAATGTCATGGGTCTTGCTAGGTGTGAAAATGGTTTACAACCTTTTATTTCCATTTCTAGATATCCATGGTGTGATGGGGTACTCTTTTTTTGGTTGAGCTGGATTGTAGGATAGTTTTCAAAATTGAGTAGGGTGGTCTCAGGGAAGAAACACAAGGCCTAGGAATCCTTGGAACGGTGAAGGTAGGATTGCAGTAAATATAGATTGTGTATGCCCTCGTTAGGTCTGGGAATCCTCAACCTGTGATGGTGGGATATATAGTAAAGCCTAGAGGGTGGAGCATCATTGGGCCTAGGAATCCTCTACTAGTGAATGACAAGTTATACAGTAAAGCCTAGAGGTGGAGATAGACAAATTCCTCATAGTTTAGGTGGAGAGATAGGAAGGTAGCCATGCTTGTATAGGCCCAGTGATCCTTGCACTGATATATGGTGGGATTGCGGTAAATCCTAGTAGTGTATGCTTCTTGATTGGGCCTTGGAGTCCCATGGCAGGATTGTGGTAAGTCATGTTGAATCCCTAGTTGGTTTTTGTTGTAATTCCAACATTCATGCTTGGAATATGGCACAAGGGTGATTGGCTAAAATAAATATTTAGTTCAACCCAATATATGGTTAGGTGGTATGTGTAAGTCCCTAGCTTGGTTGGCTTTTGCATAATTTAATAAGAATTATTTCCTCTTGTGTTTTATGTGTAACTGTAATAGTGAATATGTGGCTTTAATTTGTGTTATATTATTGTTATTTTGTTGGTTATATGATGGTTATAAGGATGGTTTATGAGAGATCTTAGTTATGGATTTCATCATGTTTTGATCACCAAATGAATAAATATGAATGTATGACCTAATAGATGATAATGAATATACTATGATAAGGAATCAATTCTTCTTGACAATTCTTAGATAAGTATGATAACCCTATTCTCATCTATGTGGTTATGACCTATGGATTACATGTTTGTGATATGTTATGAAATTCCTATCATGGCTAGGAGGAGTAAGGTCAAGTCCTTGTACCAATGTTTTCATTATTATCTTTAATTCATTGTTATTTATCATTTCTAGAAGTTTCATGAAGCTTTGGGAAAATGCCTAAGACCTCGCCTTGAAACATTAGGGTTATTTTGAGGTCTAAAATGGGCCTCCTAAGGAAATTATAAAATCATAGTGAAAATAATAAAATAAGATTTTATTACATCATCAAATTTTAGAGAGAAAAAAGAAAAAAAACTATTTTTTCAACTCGTATTTTCAGCTTATCTCCTTATGGGTTTCCTCAAACTTCGAGTGGAAACACTTATTGGATGAAAAATTTGTTTCCTCATCGAAGTAGTACCCATGTTGCATACTTTCAATGGACCCCACTACACAAAAAATGAGAAATACATGAAAAACGTGCTTATAATAAATTTTTTTCATGTATTTCTCATTTTTCATGTAGTAGGGTCCATCAAAAGTATGCAACATGGGTACTCCTTTGATGAGAAATTAGATATTGCATCCAAAAAGTACTCTCACTAGAAATCTATGTAAAACATTAGGGAGATAAGTTGAAAATACAAGTTGAAAAAGTAGTTTTATTATTTTATTATTTTTACTTTTTAACACGAAAAATGGTGAATCATCCCCCATGGTTGACATCATCATCTTGAATCCTATTGGTTATTACAAAGTTTATTTTGGTTGTACATTTTTCTTAGGAGGCTATTTTAGACCTCAAAACTCCACTAATGACGTGACACAAAATTCAGGGTCACTAGATCACAACTACCTAAAGAAGGCCACAATGGCATGCATATCTTAATGTGGGAGTGACTAGAGGTTCTCGTTCACATGCATGGCTTGTCATAGGAGTGACTGGGGGTCTAGCTCAACAAAATGAAAATTTTTCTCAGGGGTTGGGCACATGGAAGGATTGGTTATCTCTTGAAGGTTTTGTAGCTCCTGAGAAAGGTCATATTGATATCTAATTTAATAGAGTGGCATCATAGCATGGCTTAGCATTGGACTAGATGGATAAAATTTTCTCTTCATGCATGCATTTAGGTTTTATATGTGCTTGATGTGTATGCATGGTAGTGATCATTGTTACAATTGTGTCGACATGTAAAATTTGATGATGTGGATGTTGGGATGTGTTTGTCATGAATGCATGTCAGTTGTATATGCATTTGTTATACATGTCAATGTCTATATGTTGTTATGCATGCATTTTCATGGTTATAGTGATGCATGCATGGTAGGTTAGGCATGCATCATGGTGTTCATATCTAGTTTATGTCATCATGATGTTGTTGGTATGTTATGACGCTAACACATTGGCTGAGATAGAGTAGGATATGCATATCATCAAAGTGATGTTGCAGCACTAGACCTCAGGGTAAGAGAAGATTGTCATAAAGGTTTGTATGGTGGGTATCATGTATGTTGATTAATGGTTGTTATAATCATTAGTTTTATCTACATGCTTTTGATTTTATTATTGTTGTGGTTGCATGCATGATAGATGCTAGTTGGACAATATGGTCATATTCACATTGTAGGTTTTAACCCCGTATAGAAATTACCTGCATACGAATCCTAAATCACAAGAAAAATAAAAATGCGAGAGCATAACACATAAAACACGTATACACAGAGATTTCTCACTAGATCCCAAAACCAGGACTACCAACTTGATTTTTCATTATGTTCCTTTCAATGTTACAATACATATTTATACATACAGAAGCATCCAATACCATGGACCGAAAACCATTGCATCCAAAACCATGGACTGAAAACCATCGCGTCCAAAAACATGTGCGAAAATCATGCACAAAACCATAGGTGGGTCCGCCCAACCTAACATAGGGTCCAAAACCAAAATTTTCCGGGGCGCTGCCCCGGACCCCATAAAGTGGGGTTACGGGTACCCCTCAAACCCCCTGTTAACTATGTGGAAACAACATAACACAACCCAACAATCTCCCACTTGTTGTTTTTTTTCCACAGGGGGCCGCAGGAGAGCTTAGTCATTTTTCTAGCCTTGAAACACACATTGTTTCTCTACACCAAGATAACTTCTTAGAGCTCACAAATTTTGTCAATGCATCTGCAGTATTCTTCAAAGTGTCCACCTTTACCAGCAACACCTTTTTGTCTTCTATCATATCCCTCACAAAGTGATACTGAACATTAATGTGCTTTGTCTTTGAATGATAAGCAGGGTTCTTTGCCAAGAAAATTGCACTTTGGTCGTCACAGTCTATCCTTATAGCTCCCTGTACTAACCCCATACTTGAACACAATCTCTGCAACCAAACTGCTTCCTTGCTTGCATGAGTGGCTGCCATGTATCCTG
>APFE030811743.1:22419-68238 GCA_000404065.3 Pinus taeda
AAACCAAAATTTTCCGGGGCGCTGCCCCGGACCCCATAAAGTGGGGTTACGAGTACCCCTCAAACCCCCTATTAACTATGTGGAAAGAATATAACACAACCCAACACCATCAAATTTCTTTGGTTACTAATGATTATTTTGCATGAGTATTATATATGATCATGTTTCATTAGAGGACAATTGGTATCATCATAATATGGTGTTAGCATGGTGTTCCAAGCAATATTTGGTCACTAGTTTCCATTGATTTCAAAGGGGGCAAGTGAGATCAACCACCAGTGGTGAATGAACCAGCCATTCAATGAATGGAAGCCATTAAACAGAGTCAATTGGTGATGTGGCTATGGTGTTTCCAACAATTCCAAAGGGGGATATTGTTGGCATCTTGGTGTTAGCATTGATGCCAAATAAGAGTGAGCCAACTTTTTCATTTATGTCAAACAACTTTTGCATGATGATTTGATGTGTTCTAGTGTTATGGGTCTTTGGCTTAGTGTTTGAAAGTGGCTTGAAGCAAGAATTATAGATCGAAGTGAAGAATTTAATGTTGAAAGCATTTGTTCTGGATTGCTTCTTCATCCCCACATCACTTGCATAAACTGTGTAGACTTTCTTTTGTATCCTCGTGAAAATGAGCTCTAGCTTTCCTTTATATACCCATGAAAATTATTGTCGGTGAAAAATTTTCGATCTATGTATGCACAATAAAAAACACAGGCTTTTGCCATGGAATTTTCCTAAGGTTTTTGCAACAACAGAGCTTAATTGAATTGGCCATGATTAATTAATTGATTTAGTCTAAGATGACGAGTGTGATGGTTGGTAATTATTGCATACTCCTTCTTCTACTATAAAATTCCAGAATGTGCAAAGGGAGGGGTTCCATAGTGTGAGGGTGAGAGGTACTATAATGGAGTTGCAGATGTTTATTTTATCAAATATCAGACCCGAAGAAATATTGCAAAAGAAAAGAGAGAGAGAGAGAGAGAGAGAGAGTTCGGATTTTGTTGCATGTATGTTTCCACTATTATTATTATGTTGTTGTTATGTCATTGAGGACATAGTATTGTTGTAGCTACTACTATAGGGTCATTGGATCAAAGATCAAATTTCTAGCAAATTCGTGTTGTAGGTTGTAGAGAAGCTGAGAGTGTAGACATGATATTTGCTTGGATAGATTATTATTTCATATATTCATATACTATGTGTTGTTGATATATTTTATTACATATTCCATATATGCCATGTCTTGTGTGAGCATTGAACGACTTATATTGCTATTATTTTCAAGATTGTGTGTATGTTTCTCTTAGGATATGATCGAGTTTGTATGTTGTAGAGAGTCCATATTGATTCCATGTATTTTGTATTGTTTCTAGAGATGTGAATTGTTGAGTGTGAATATGTTGTTGATCAAAGTATTTGTATCTACGTTGTTGTGAGGGTTTGATTTCTTATTGATCAAACTTTATTTTTGTGTAGAGGTTTATATTGCAAAGAGGTTTTTTTATTGAGTAAAGATTTTATGTAGGTCTAGTATGAAAATAGATGAAACAAGGCCTACAAATGTTTGTGTTGAGAATAAAGGGCCTAGTATGAAAATGTATGAAAGGTGGTCCACAAGGGCTTAAAGGTTGGGCCCTTTCATCGTGGCAAGTGGTGGATTGCCCAAGGAGTGGTGGGTTCCTTCAAGTGGTGGTATGAGAAACTATTGGAGGTAGAGGCCTCCAACAGCTTGGGGTCTACATAGTTATGAAAGTGGTGGATTTCGTTAGGTAGTGTCTTGGAGCAAGTAGTTGCTTGCATGCATTACAAGTCAGGGCTTGCACCCTGGTGGTGGGCAGTGCATTATGTAAAGATTATTTTGAAGAATAATGAACAAGAAGATAAAGAATTCATAGGTTTTTATCCTAGAAGGGTTTCTTCTTAACATCTAGTGTTCATGTGTTACTTTTATGTTTATATGCTCTGACATTTTATATGTTAGTCATGATGTGTACAAGTGATATCTAATTTTCATAAATGTGTTGCTAGTTAATTAAATCATGATTCATTTAATTATAAATAAAGGGAAAAATGTTGTAAAATTTGATCCACTAGTACAAACTAATTCATCCCCCCCTCTCAGTACTGTTAAGCTCCCAATAGGTTATATACTATAAATGTTTTATTTACATTTATCATATAATATAATATTATTATATGATATATAAGATTATAAATAATATGATATTAAAGTGGTAATATTATTTCCAATCTTCCCAGTTGATATATATTATTGGGTTAGTATTGCAAACATGGTTGGAGAAATTTATATTGGCAGGAGTGGGGAGTGCCAATGGTTTTTGGGGCATAATTCAGAGTGGGGATTACACCATCCATGATAGATATCGCTCATTAATTCACTGGTTATGACACAATTTAGGGGAGTGGGGTTCTTTCGCTAGTTGTTGGGAGATGATTCAGATGAGTGGGGAGTGGGGAGTGGGGAATAGGGTTGTTTAACACCATGGGAGATAATCTGGTGGGGTGGGGAGGGAATTATTTATGTAATGCACCTCTACAAAAAAATGAGGGTTTGTTAATTGGGGTTTTATGTCATGAATTGGAGCCAGAGCTGACCATATAGGGGTTGTATGTCAATTTGGTGGCATGAATTCGAGTTGAAACTGACCATAGAGGGTTTGTATATCAAATTTGATAGCATGAATTCAAGAAAGAGATGACAAAAGAGGGTTTGTTTATCAATTTAATGGCATGATGCATTTTTCATTTTAGCAACTACTTTCATGAATGGGTGATAAAGCTTGTTTGAAGAAGAATTAGATACTTTTGAAAAGGAGTGCAAGGAATTCAAAGTTTGCTAGGACGTTTGCAATGAATTTGAATTCCACGAGGTTGTATGGGATGAAGTAAAATTTGTTGAAGCCCTTTGTAGCGAATTCAAAGGTAATTTGAAACCCTTTGAAAACTTTAAATTATCTTAAACGCAACACATTGGAACCAATGAAACTAGTTGTATAAGCCTATGTGTGTAGTATGAGTTTCTTTGAGTCTATCACTTTATTTTATTTCTATTATTAGTGACCCTCACTTGAAATATTGGATAAGGTTTTCACTGATGTCAATATGTCGTCATGGTCAAGGCCTAACATTGTTGAAGAAAACCCTAGGTACATGGAGCTTTAGATGGCAAACCCCAACATGGAGAAACACTTGAAAGCGAGCCTCAACTCTTGAAAAAACAGTCATGTTCAAGGTACCATACTATGAATTCATGTGAAGTATATCAAACAAGTTGCAAGGTTTTTTATCTAAGTCAATGCTTAAGGTACAATACTCCTTTGAATGTTTACTAGCTACAATGAAAGAAGCACATTTTCCTTAATTATGCATCTTGAGGACACACTTTTGCATTGTAAACAAATAGTGTGAAAGTACGTGGGCATAGATCATCAAACTAATCAAAATTTGGGGCTAGAATTGTACAATTTTCAAATTTATCCCTTGACTTCATTTTGGGATCTCATATCCAACTTAACAATGTGGAATTTAAATATAAATTCAGTATGCATTACAAACTATCAATAAAGAACAATTTTATTATGACAATTAGTATTCTTCATTATACATTAAGGAAGTTTTTTTATAAAGATATTAACACTGCTCAAAAACTCCTACCCGACATAGAAAATTTGAGTGCATCAGCTTTTGCAATTTGCATTTTGCCTCTAGAGCTTGAGTAAACAAATTCCCCACCTATCTTAGATAAGAAGAGATGACCAGGCTACAGTTCTTGTGAAAATTGAACCACATCCTTGAACAACCTCATTAGTGAATTCCATGTTCACCCAACCATCAATTTTGTGTGTAAAAGTTGGACCAATTTTGTGCATATGTTAATTCTCAAGTTAGCCTATCCAAGCTAGAAGACGTGTCTTTTCACATAGAACAAAACATGTATAAATATAAACCTAAAATTCTCATTCCAATATCCAATTTGGTCAAGAAAAAAACACATTGTATAATTCGGTAAAGGTACATGAACTCAGTCAAGAAGAAGGAGCATATTAAATCAATTAAAGAACTCAAAAAAACATAGAAAGGACATGGACTTGAGGAACAACTTGAAGATAATTTTTTTTTGTATTGTTTTCTATTTTGGGTTGAGGGTTTTAGTACTGATAAATTTGGCTCTATGTAAAGATTGATTTTTGTTTTTGTGACCTTGTGAAAGGTCTAAATTCAACCTTGTGGAAAAGAATTTGAACCTGTGGGAGCTTTTAATTTTGGCCCTCTATGACAGGCCTATAATTTTTTCCTTATTTGCAGACTCAGATTCTAGTATCTCCATCTAGTGAAGTAACCTCAAACTTATTAGAGAGTACCCGAGGCACACCTGTAACTCGCACCTATATAAGAACTTCCTAAGTTAGACCTATAATTTTCACCTATGGAAGACCTTCGTAGCTTGGACCTATAAAATATCTTATATCTGTGAAAAATACAGACCTATGGCTTAATAATAGTTATGTCTTGAAGTTCTTGGACCTGCTTCAGTTGTGTAAGTTTGGGCCTCTCTTGAGTGCACACATCAGGTCCTTCTTGGGAAAAATTTAATCCTCGTAAAAGAACCTTGTAACATGCCTACCAAACTTGGAGCAGATATTATTAATAGACAACAAACTTTGATCAAATACTATTAGGACCTTGACTAGGAAGATCTCTGATCTTGGATTGAAGGACAACAAAACAAACCTCTGGAGCAACAAATTTCCTAATGCACTATTGAATAATTTGCAGTCTGGTATGAATTATTTGAGGACAGTGGTTGGTATTTTTAGAGCAGGATTTTGGCAACATTTGGAATGACCTTGTAAAAGACTTGAAGGGACTTAGAGCTAGCTTGGTAGTTTTTCTTAGAGATAACCACAAAGTTTGAAGAAGTGTCTATTGGAGACCAAGAAGTGTTAAGTGCACATAGGAGAATATTTTGGATAGTCATGTTGAATATTCTTCGAAGATCTTGGAACACCTTAAACAAGTTTTTATTCTTGTAGAAGCAGTCTTGGAGTAAAAGGTTTAGAGGCAGTCTTGGATGAATTCAAGAGGACATCTTGAAGAACATTATGGAAGAAGTTGTTGGATAATTTCCCTAAGGACATTGTAGATAACTTGGTGCTGTATCTTTGTAGAAGAAAATTTGAAGCAAATGAAGAGTCTTGGAGATACATTTTAAGTGGACCTTTGAAACAACATATGTAGAATACATCCTTGAAGCATCTTGGAGGCCACTTGTAGCAGTGTATTGAAGATGAGTTGAAGAACACTTATTGACTTATTGAAGTAGATTGAATATAAATTATTGTGCAGAATATTAAGGACATCTTTGGAGTAACATTGTTGAAGCCCTAATGAAGTAGCCTTGATGAGGATTATTTGTGCAACATTGTTGGAGTTGACCTTGATAAACTAAGCCCCTGGAGCATTTAGTATAATTTGTTGAAGCATATCTTTGAGTTGTTTTTAGGACTTGTTGAAGAAGATATTGGAAGTCCTGTAGCTATACTATAACCATTTTCAAGAATTGAAGCAGGGTGTTGGAGGCCTAGAGTATTGGAGTCCTCACACAAGGTTGGAGCCTTGGGGAAAACTAGGCTGAAGCCTAAATTATTAGAGAAGATTGGAGTCCTTAAGAATACCATGTTGGAGCTTGGTATAATATAGGTTGGTGCCTATTTTGTTTTAATATTGGAGTCTTCATCTAGGGTTGGATACTTGAGGAAATTATAATTCCTATTTCACAAATTGATTGATGTAAAAGGAGGATTGGATTCCTCGCCATGTTTGTTAATAAAATTATTATTTTGTTGTTCATTTTGTGTTCTATTTTTAAGTGATCTTAACTGGTGTAAAAAAACAATTGTAAAAGGAAATACCAATTCACCCTCCCTCTTAGTATTTACAACAATTGGTATTGGAGCCAATACCTTCACACACAACCTAATAGCTGGAAGGTATATCCTTAAAAAAAATGACAAAGTCAAAGAAGAAAGGCTCCAAACATTCTGAAGATATCTCCTCCTCAGTGAAGAAATCATAAGACAATCATATGTGCGAATCCCAAATGTCTAATGGAATAAATTTTGAAATATGGAAGAGAAATATGGAGACCTTTTGATGACCCTAAGATGCAAAGTATGGGAAGAAATTGTTACCGAAGACAAATATACAAGAGAATGTGATACAAAATAAATGAGTACCATTCTAAGTGGCTTACTAGGTCCTATAAAATTTAAAATGGAGAAATGTTCATTAGCAAAAGATTTTTGGGAGAATCTTAAAGGTATTCACTCAAAAGGACTTTTGCTCATGACCTCATATCTAGAAGTTGGTAGATTAGAGAAAAAAGGAAACAAAGAGTCAAAGGAGATATATGAAGCCACTAATTGCATAAAAGAGGATGATGATGAATATAACTTTGAAATATTAGTTGAATTTGACCTCAATTCAAAACTTGTGGTTGCTCTAGAAGAGACAAGTAGATTGAAAAGGGAAAATGAAGAACTCAATAAGCAGGGACAAGAAGTTGATCATGACGTTGGAAAAACAAAGGAAGAATTTATTCTTTCAAAGCATCAAGTACAAGAAATACATGAGGATATCAACAAGAATAATGAATAAATTCATCAAAATGAGAAGAGACATAATGAAGAAGTCACCTTTTTGACAACTCAACTAGAAGAAGCAAAGAAAAGGGAAGGAATTTTGACAATTCATATCAACCAAATATTTTAGGACAACTAAATATGAGTAAAAAATTGGTTAACATGAAGAATAGGTTAACTTTCTAAATGTTCATATAGAGGAAGCAAAGAGAGCAAAACAAACAATTAATATTTAGCTGACAAAGAAATAAGAATACTATGAAAGAAGTGATGAAGAGATTGTGTCCTTTAGAAATGAATTTGACAAGCTATTTAAGAGTCTAAAAATTTCTCAAGTCTTGGATGACATCCTAAGTTGCCAAATATCACCGCTTGATAAATATGCTCTTGGATATGCAAGTGAGGATTCTGGAAAAAGTGATGCAAACCATAAAGCATCAAAGAAAAAGAGTGTGGAGAAGCTTGAAAGTTGTGAAAATACCCCCAGCTCCAACATAAACAAGGAAAGGATTCAAAATAACATTGAAATAACCTATACTCCAAGAAGATATGTTGATCACCAAAGAAACTCAACGTAGAATAATCTTGGAAGTGAATCGATGCAATCCACATTTTCTAGGTATCAAACTGTATTTTTTTTTTATTATTACTATTGTACAAATTTTAGGCACATGGAAAAGGATTACAAGGAATATAAAAAATATATTTATGAGGACTCCTATCAGTTCCCTAGAAGTAAAATTATAGGAAGAAATTATGCTCCCTCATTCAAGTCTATAATTGAATGCTTCAAATGCTATAATGCTGGGCATATAGCTAGAGATGACAACTTGAATGGATCCCTAGATAATTTGGAGGATCATTAGCCAGGCATGGATAAAGAGTCACAAAGGTTTTTAGAAGGAAGCATGTTGAACCAAAAAAATGACATGTTTAATGTCCCTTGAATTCTCAAGGCATTGATCCTTGGTGCTGATCAAATGTGGGTGTCATAGGAAAAAATCATATTCCACAAAGTTTTTATGCTAAGGTTTTTCCTATTAAGAAAACGATCATGCATACTGTCAAGGGGAGCTTATAATACAAACTATTCTTTTTGAAAGATTTCATTGCCAGAGGAAATGTGGGCAGCCTAATAATGAGGATGAATGGTTAGTATTCAAGCATATTGTACATTATATTGTTAAAGTCACATGAATTTTAACCACATGTCTTAATGCATTTGAGTGTCATTTTTTCTTCATGATAAAGGTTCTAGTACCTAAGTTGAAGATGACATGCCTCTACAATGAGACCAACTACTCATCAATATATTCTAGTTCATACAACTGTAAGGAAGGTCCTTGGGGAAGCCTTTTATTGTGATATTATTTAATGATGAGTACCTTACAATTGCCTCTAATTAATCTTGAAGCGAGTTTACAGGCTTATGAGTCTAGCAAAGAACCTTTCAGCTTGGAAATTGTTCCAAAAGAGGTTAAATCATAGGCCTTGACAGAGAATAAATCTCAAGGAAAAAAGGAAACAACAACAAATGTTGGGCCTACTAATATCACTTCAATTGGAGAATATAACAAAGGAGAAACATAATGATAGGGGGACAAACATATGGGAAATTGTTGCCACTGATGTCAAAGGGGGAGAGAATTCTGAAAGGAGGAGAGTATTGCCATCAATGAAAAAAGGTGACTTTGTTGGATAAGGTTGTCATTGATCTCAATATACTGTCATGATCAAGGCCTAGCATTGTTGAAACAAACCCTAGATACATGGAGCATTAGATGGAAAACCTAAATATGGAGAAACTCTTGAAAGTAGGCCTCAACTCTTGAAAGAACAACCATGTTCAAGCTACCATAATGTGAATTCATGTGAAGTATATCAAACAAGTTGTAAGGTAACTAATTCAATTATCAAGGTATAGTACTCCTTTGAATGTTCATTAGTTGCACTGAAAGTAACACATTTCGCTTAGTTATGTATCTTAAGGACACAATTTTGCATTGGAAACATATACTGTGAAAGTAGTTGGGCAAAGATCATCAAACTAATCAAATTTTGGGATCACAGTTGTATAATTTTGAATTTTAGCTTTTTCCTTCATTTTGGGATCTCATATCCAAGTTAACAATGCACAAGGGATTCACTGGGGGAGAAATAAGATACCACATGTGTTCATATTGGGGGATATATTTTAAGGAAAAAAAGACATAATATATTGAGCATATAATAGGGGGTAACAAGTTTTGATATTGACAGGTGTAAAAATGGGGCTCAAAGTTAATGAAAAAATATAAAGGGATATAAAAATGTCAATGAAAAAATGGATACCTACAATATCTAGTGAAAGTATGGATTTCTTAAATTGGGAAGGTGTGTTGGGTTCATATTGGCAGGGGGTTAAATAATGTGATATTTAGAGGTATTTTCCAATATGTAGTCAAATTAAGGGTATTGTTTAGTATGTCATGAATGCACGTAATATGTCAAAGGTTCATTCCCTAAAGCACCCATGTAGCAATGTAGAATTTAAATATAAATCCATTCTGCATTACAAAATATCAATAAATAATGATTGTATTTCGGTAATTAGTATTCTTCGTTATACATTAAGGAAGAAATTTACTGGTATATTAACACTACTCAAAAAATCCTTCTTGATATAGAAAATTTGAGCATAGTAACTTTTTCAATTTGCATTTTACCTAGACATCTTGAGTAAACAAATTCCCTGCCTATCTCAGATAAGAAGAGATGATCAGGCTATAGTTCTTATGCAAATTGAACCAAATCCTTGAGTAGCCACATCAGTGAATGTCATGTTCAACCAACAATTTGTGTTTTATAGTTCGGAAAATTTTGTGGACAGGTTGGCCCTCAAGTCTACCCTATCCAAGACAAAAGATGTGTCTCTTCACATAGAAAAAAACAAATAAAAATATACACCTAAGCTTATCATTCTAAAATCGAATTCGATCAAGAAAAAACATAGAGTGTAATTTGGTCAAGGTACAAGAATTTGGTCAAGAAGGAGTAGATTGAACCAATTAAAGAACTCAAGAAAGCATAAAAAGGACACATAACTAAGGAGTAGCTTGAAGATAAAAAAAAATTGTATTGTTTTCTATTTTTGGTTGAGTGTTTTGGTATTGATAAATTCGGCTCTATGTAAAGGTTCAGTTCCATTTTTTTGGCCTTGTGAAAGGTCTAAATTCAACCATGTGGAAAAGAATTCGGACATGTGGGAGCCTATGATGTCGTTCCTCTGTGATAGGCGTATAATTCTGGCCTCATTTGTAGACTCAAATTCTAGTATCTTCATCAATGAAGTAACCTCAAACATGTTAGAGATTACTTGAGACATACCTGTAACTCACACCTGTAGAAGACGTTCTTGAGGCAGACCTGTAACTGACACCTATGGAATACCTTAGCAACTTGGAACCATACAATATATCAAATATCATGTGCAAAATACATACTTGTGGCTTAATAAGTGTTATGTCCTGAAGTTCTTGGACTTGCATGAATTATGGAAGTTTGGGCCTATATTGAGTGCATACATCAGGTCCTTCTTGGGAAGAATTAATACTCCTAAAAGAACCTTGTAGCATACCTATTAAAATTGGAGCAGATCTTATCAATAAACAACAGGCTTTAATAAAATACTATTGGGACCTTGACTAGGAAAATCTCTGATCTTGATTTGAAGGACAACAAAAGAAATATCTAGAGCAACATATTTCCTTATACACTATTGAAAACTTTGTAGTATGATGTGAATTAGTTGAGGACAATGGTTTGTAATTTTAGAGTAGGCTTTTGGCATCATTTAGAGTGAACTTGTAACAAACTTGAAGGGAATTAGAGTTGGCTTGGTAGTTTTTCTTGGAGATGATCGTAAAGTTTGAAGAAGTGCTTATTGGAGACCAAGAACTGTTAAAATTTGAAGAAAATTGGATAAGATTTGGGATAGTCCTATTGAATGTCCTTGGAAGATTGTGGAACACCTTGGATAATTTTTTACTCTTGTAGAAGAAGTATTGGAGTAAAGGGTTTAAAGGCAGTGTTAGATCAATTCTGGAGGACATTTTGGAAGAAGTTGTTGGAGAATTTCCATAAGGACCTTGTACAAAACTTGGTGATGTAGGTTTGTATAAGAAAATTTGAAGCAGATGAAGAGTCTTGGAGTTATATTCTAAGTGGAACTTTGAAGCAACTTGTGTAGCAAACATCTTGAAGCATCTTGGAGGCCACTTGTAGTAGTACATTGAATATCATTTGAAGACCTCTTATTGAATTATTGGAGAAGCTTGAAGAGAGCATGTTTTTTTTTCCTGAATTTGTCTACTCCTATATTGATATAAAAATATTTTTACAAAGGGGCAGTGGCCTTGAGAAGTCTAGCCCAGAGATGCGGCATGCTCACATTACATAGTTGAACACTGAACAAAAAGACTTGCTGAAGATTGACCAGAAGAGCCTCTAGGACCATGACCATGACTAGTTCATAGAAATAGAATATGCCAATATCGAAACTAAAGACTGACCAGAGGTAATTCAAAGACCAAAACAGGTTGATTGGGCCCATACAAATAAACAAGGAAGCACTGCCCAATTCAAAACTGAAATCTGACCCATTAAAATCCCGACGATAAATCAACACAGAATTCCAGAGCACAACTTTTTCCTAGGCTGGTCTGAGAACAAGGCTCTGCGGCAGCAAGGGAACAACACGAGCGCAAGGGAGGAGCATGAATGAATTCTTGGAGGGGCACCATGACAGATGAACTTGCAGGCTGGTGTGGAGAGATGTGCTACCTTAACACAACATTGAATATGTTAGCAGAAGACTTAAAGACTGGCATCACGTGAGGCTGATGGCGGTGGTAATAAGCCATGTGCCAACCCACTAAGCCGCCCACGTACAGAACACAATGTTACACACCCGCATCCGGGAGAGATAGATCTTGTTGCACTAGAAGAGTGCAGTCTTGTTTGAGTTGTGCATCATTAGAACTGCTCAGTGGACCAGAGAAGAATGGGAGCTGCTAATCGATGCCTTGATTAGCCAGTCCGTCTGCTACCTTGTTATATGTACGTTGAATGTGCCTGAAGGGAATGCTACGGGATGCCTTGAGCCATTCTTCAATTTGTTCCAATCTGCTTAGAAGCCGCTAGCTCGAAGCGATCTTTGTTGCTGAGGTGCCTGAGTGAATCTAAATAGCTTCCTCTATTAAGATTTGAGAATCCCCTTTTACCTCTAGAGGGAAAAAAAATTCCATTTCTACTATACAAATGCCCTTCCATAAGCCTTCAAGTTCGGTAGCTTTGTTGGTGTCTCTTCCAAGCGAACCATGATATATGTGCTAGGTAGAGCCTACAACATCTCTGAAAATACCACCATAACTAGCCAACCTAGGATTGCCCTTGGAAGCTCCATCAAAGTTCAGTTTGTACGAGTGGGTGGCAGGAGGAGACCAGAATTGGGGAGAATCAGTATGGATGGAGGAGTGGGCTTAACTTGAGATAAAATGTGAGGTCCAAGTTCCATTTTTTCAGAATGAGGCATTCCTGGGGTGAAGCTGGAAAATCTGAGTCTTGCCAGTGTCTTAGAGCTACAGTTTCTTGAAGGTTTTGTTTAAGAAGTAGCCATAGGGTGTCACGGGGTGTACTGTGATTTTTAAAGATCCTGTTATTTCTCTCCTTCTAGATGATCCAATAGACAAATCCTGGTAAGAGGTTCTAGAGGGAATTGAGTAGTAGACTTCAGAAAGGATGCCAAGGCCAGTTCCTGATGATGTTTAAAATATCTCCCACATGTCTGCCCGTTCTTCTGTTGCACTGTGCAGTTCTCTCCCAAAGTTGTGTTGCTAATGGGCAGGTGTCCAAGAGATGCAAGATGGTCTCTGTGTGAAGATTACAATTGGGACATCTGGAAGGCCCAGTAAATCCTCGCTTCTGTAGATTGTCCCAAGTGAGGATCCGCTATTTGCTTAGTAGCCAAAGGAAAGTAGAGACCTTAGGCCAGATGCTTGGTTGCCAACCCTGATCCCATAGCTGATCCTTTATTATCTGCGTGGGTTGATAGAGAAGTTGGTATGCTTCCTTGGTAGTGAACATACCTTTGGGTGTATATCTCCATCGCACTTTGTCCTTATGATCAGAGAGTTTAATTTTCCTGAGTTTGAGCTCTTGATCGATTTCTTCATAAGTTTCCTCCTACCAGTTAGCCTGTCAGGTGCCAGTTGATCTCCAAAGTTGAAAACCTTGAGGGGATTGCTACTGCCAAAACTGAAAGACATGGATTTGATCATTGTGCTGCATAGTAGCTTGCCACTTGGGTTTGTGGAAGAGAGAGGCGAGTTTGGGAAGTTGTTGCCAAGAATCCTCCCAAAATCTTGTTGTGGTACCCGAATGGATTTCCCAGAAGCTGTGCGCTTGAATAAAGGCACTATGTTGCTTGGTCGCATTCCAAATCAACGAGCCAAGGGTGGTCATGCTGATGCGGATGAGATCCTCCAGTGGACTGCCTAGAGCATATTTGGCCTGCCAGAGACGTGCCCAAGGAGTGTGCAGTTTGGAGATCCAGTTCCACCAGATGCGGGCACCCATGGTGTTATTGCTGTGGAGGGGATCCCTTAGACCAAGTCACCAGTTGACTTCGGAAGACAAACCTCAGTCCATTTAACAAGAGCCCATTTTTTGTTGAGGCCTGAGGAACCCCAAAGAAAGTTTCTTTGAAGATTGCAAATTTTTTTAAGAACCCATTTAGGGGCTACCAATATAGAAAATAAGTACAGAGGCATGGCTTGGAGAATGGATTTGATTAGGATAAGCATGCTAGCAATGTTGAGCAAGCGGTAGGTCCAAGAAGAGAGCCTGGTTTCTAAATTGTCAAGGAGGGATCTCCAAGAAGCATGTTTGATGGCTAAGTCAAACAGGGGAGCTCCAAGATATTTCGAAGGAAGCACAACTATCGAGAAGCCCAAAATCCTGGCTATATTTCTCTGAGTGAGAATGGGAGTGTGGAAGAAGAAGAGCTTGGATTTGGAAGCATTGATGGTGGTGCCAGAGGTGTCTGATAAGAGATTCAGCAGGGACTTGAAGGCAGAGGCCTCTTGAACTGATGGATGGCCAAAAAGCATATTGTCATCAACAAACTATTGGTGAGAAATGGGGGGTTGACCATGAAGAGAAATTCCCTTTAAGGAGTGTGAAGAGATAGCAGAATGAAGAAGGCGACTAAGGCCTTCGGCCATGAGAACAAAAAGGAACGGGAGAGAGGGTCGCCATGAGGAATACCCCGGGAGGGATGAAAGGGCAAGGAAGGAGAACCATTAAGAAGGATGGAGAAATAGAGGGAGGAGACAAGATTCATAAGCCAACGTGTCCAAGTAGCACAGAAGCCAAATGCTAATAACATTTGATTAATATAGGTCCAACTGAGTTTATCGAAAGCTTTAGAAAGATCTAACTTGAGAATCATACCTAGCTTTTTTAGAATCTTGAGTGAATGGATCACTTCATGTGAAAGAATGATACCGTCCAGAATCTGGCACCCTTCTACATAGCCTGTCTGCTCTGGCGAAATGAGGAGAGGGAGAAGAGGTTTGAGCCTGTTCGCTAGGACTTTAGATATGAGTTTGTAGATTACATTGTAGAGTGCGATGGGCCTATGTTTATCAGGTGTATTGGATTCTTCCAATTTAGGTACTAGCGCTATGAAGGTCATGTTAAGGGAAGGAAGGATTCAATGCATTGATCGCGATTCTTCCACGAGCTCCCAGACCTCTGTTTTGATATGCTCCCAGAAAGCATGAAAGAAATTCACTGTGAAGCCATCGGGGCCAGGCGCTTTGCCATCCTTAAGTTGGGCCATAGCATCCTCCACTTCCTGCATAGAGATAAGCTATAGAAGCATATTGTTGTGGTCCGCCATAATGATTTTTGGAATATGCTGCGTAATAGATCGAGTGGCCTAATTTCTGCAGCCCGGAGGCTCCTAAAGAATGTCCTGAAAGTACTCTTTGAATTCCTATTCCACTTCTTCATGCACCTCCAGTCGCTCCCCTTGCCGATTATTAATGAAGGCAATGTTATTGTGCATTCTCCTTTGAATAGTAGACCTGTGAAAAAATTTGGCATTTTTCTCCCCATACTTAAGCCATTTGACCCTGGATTTTTGACACCATAGGGTCTCTTCTTATTTCCTTCGTGCTTCAATCTTGGTCAAGAGGGCCTTCTCCTGTTGCGCATAGTCTTGCGTTCTTCCCTCAGAGATAATACACTATTGCAATGTATTCATTTGATGCTCTAGTGCTTTCTGATGGTAAAAAATGTTATCAAACTAAGTGTGATTCCATGATTTGAGAGCTTGTTTGAGGTTTTTTAACTTTTGTTGAAACTAGAACATCTTGGCTCGTTCAGGGGGAGTGAAGGATTTCGAGGCATTGTTAACTACTTCTTTGAAGTTAGGATATGAAAACCAAAATGATTTGAAGTGAAAAGGTCTATTACACCTAGAGCCCAGACGCGACCACTATAGAATTATGGGCTAGTGATCAGAGCCTAGAGTTGAGAGTTGTGAGAGTGTCCAGCAGATCCAACTTCTTTTGTAAATCTTGTGGGAAATACACATTAGAGAGATGACCATGGATATTGGTCCCGATTAGGTGGAAAGTTGTCTGAATAAAGTAGTGTGAGGCATGAAAATCATGAAGGGAGAGAACTTCAGGGTTCCAAATGATTGCTAGCCCTCCTAAAGCCCCTAAAGCATCCATTGAGACTGAACAACATCCAGACTAGGATTTATTTAGGATCTTTTCCAGTGCAGTGTTATTGAATTTTGTTTCTTGTAGATAGACTAATGAAGGCTTATCTTGCTGGATCATGTTTTTTAACATTCTATGTTTTGCAGGGCTGTTAAGCCCTCTCACGTTCCATGAGATGAACTTCATGAGGAACAACGTGGAAGAGATTTGAAAAACTTGGTCAGCTTGGGGAATCTACCAGATTCCACCAACATTTCTCCAATAATAATGGACCTTTGTAGATCTGTTTTACGCCCGCGTTTCTTCGATTCTTTTAGTTTTTTTTTTCCATCCCAAGGATTTCCTGCCTAAATACCAAGACATTTGTTATGCTATGATCTGGCTAAAACTACTTCAAGACTTTCAATTTACTGGGGGGGTATAGAACTGAATTCTTTCTGTCAACATGCTATTTCCAGGCTGAGAATGTCCAGATCTCCCAGATCTATACTCTCTGGTTCCTCATCCATGTGTATCGGTAAGTTTTGTTCTTCCTTATTTGGATTTTGATGGATACTGAGAGCTAGAGATGCATCTATCTCCATGTTGGATGTTTGAAGGGATGTATCTTGATCTTTATTATCAAAGGAGGTAGAGGTGGGGATGATGGTGAGATCGGAGGCTGAATGCGGAGCTGAAGATTTTGGAAGAGGGGGGGAAGAAGTACGAGGTGGATCTGAAGAAGAAGGGATAGAAAGGTGATCCTCCAAGTTATTTTGAGAGGTCAGGATTTCGAAGCTGTTTTGTATTTCAGGTTTCTTGAGATTATCTAGGGCGACGGGAGATTTCTTGGCATGCTTTCTTTGACTGGTGAATTTTGTGTATCCCTCAACATCTTTGCTAGTCTCAGTGACAACGGCTTTAGACTGAATATTCAGTGGACAATCCCTGAATAGGTGGCCATGTTCATGCCATTTCCTGCAAAAAATGGAACATGCTCGTAGTCTATTATTTGAACCCATTCAAAATCGTCATGAAATAGACTTATCGAGTCCGTGAGTGCTTTGGCCAGATGCATGTGTACACAGATATTAGCATGGGAGTTGTATCTTTGGTGTTTAGTTTCCTCAGTGACTTTGATAAAAACCCCCAGGCTATTGCCTATGTCCTTTAAGGTCTCCTCGTCCTAGTATTCTAGGGGAAGAGAGTACATACGAATCCATACTGGAGCCCAGTTGAAATATTCTTTGTCTGGATTGAATCTCTCTATCCAATCACGAAGGTACAGGCCTGCAGAGTTGAAGAAGTACGGGCCTCCCTCAAAGATACGAGTTCTGTCCTCCAGATAGTTGAAGATAGCAGTGAAGAAGCCTTTGGGACCAAGCTGCAGGGTAACTTGTCCTTTAGGCTTCCGTTTGGAAGCGATCCATCCTTGCAAGGCCTTTTCAGTAGGCCAGAGTCCTAGGAACTTTCCTATGAGGGCATGATCCCTCATATATTGGATTTGGCCGTTGATTCGGTGACTAGGGAGATCTATTTTGGTTCTTTCTGAATTCTTGGGGATACATGTAGTAGAGGACGCCTTTGGTAGTGATGTCGAGGCATTTTGGTCTATGCCTTTTTCTTTAGCAGCCGCGGAGCCTGTAGCAGTGTTTCCAACATTGTCGATAGCGGAATCCATAACATGGGTGGCCAGTGGGGTGGAGCTAGGACTGGCATTTGTGTCTGGGCTTGCAGAAATGTCAGAAGAGGAACCGTTGGGGGGAGGGGGGGACGTGCCCACCCCTCTGGAGGGCGGATTCATGGAGAAAGAGTCAGCAGAGAAGCCCGAGGCACTGAGCTTCGATACAATGTGCACAGAGGATTAGGGCATCAGAGTTTGCGCAAGAACCCTAGCAGGAGTAGCATCGTCCAACCCATTATCATCTCTTTTTGAAGAGAGCATGTTATACAAAACATTAAGGACATATTTGGAGTAGCATAAGCCTTGATTAAGTAACCTTGAAGATGATTTTTTGTGCGAACAATTGGAGTTGACTTTGATGAACTAAGCCCCTACAGCATTTTATAGAATTTGTTGAAGTAGATCTTGGAGTTGTTTTCAGGACTTGTTGAAGAATATATTGGAAGTATTGAAGTTGTAATATAACCATTTTGAGGAATTGAAATAGAGGGTTGGAGCCCTAGAGGATTGGAGTCCTCACACAATATTGCAGCCTTGTGGAAAACTAAGTTGAAGCCCAAATTATTGGAGAGGATTGGAGTTCTCAAGAAGACCAAGTTGGAGTTTGGTATAATATAGGTTGGAGTCTGGTTTGATTGAAGATTGGAGTCTTCATCTAGGGTTGGATCCCTAAATAAATTATAAGTCCTATTGTACAAATTGATTGATGTAAAAATAGGATTGGATTCCTTTCCATTTTGTTAATAAATTTATTATTTTGTGTTTTATTTTTACGTGATCTTAACTGATATAAAAAAATCAATTGTAAAAGGAAATATTGATTCGACCCCCCCTCTTAGTATTTCCAACATGACCCTTATGGGTTTATTTTTCTCTATAATGTATGAGATTACCATTAGGGACCCTTCCATTTCTACGCCCACCCCTTCCATAGTCAAGATTAGTGAAAGTATGCTAAAAATATGAATTCCTCTAGTTGCATTAGCTCTGTTAATCTCTTAACACGTGCTCATATTCTAATGCCTAGGTCTAATCAATGTATTAAATAACTATGTGTCTGAGGGGGCGATAAAATACCATGAAAGGATTCATACCATTGCATAATTTGCATAATCATTGGAAGAACCAAAAGCAGTTAAAGCCAAAGTGGAAGTACCACTTGAGCTTGTTAGGTGTGGAGCCTAATTGTCTTCCTAATTCATAAGTCTTGTTTCAGCTGGGTGTATACCCTAGGAAGACTATGCACCCCTCCACGTGGGGGGGCTCAGGGGCAGCGCCACTGAAGCTAAAAATAGATGAAAATTTGCCTTGTAAAATATTGTAATTTTGTAGTCAATATGGGCCATTCATTAGGCAGATGATATGATGGTAGAAGTTATGTTAATTTAGGTTTTTTTGCACTAGAAGGGAACCCTTAGTTTATATGAGGGAATTGTATTATGGCTATGTATTATGATTCTAAGTGAGAAAGAGAGAGGATATTGTGTACGAGCAAATATGAAATTACAATAGATCTATTGTAGCTTGTATCTTTTCATTTTGCTAGATAATATAAAAAGAAGGCCTAGTTGTTTCTCCATAGACGTAGCCCAAATTGGGTGAACCACATATATCTATGTATCTCTTGTTTTATGTGTTTTTTTGTTTGTGTTTCCACAATATTGTATGTGTTTCATTTCTCCAATAATTATTTTCTGACAACTGGTATCAGATCCAATGATGTATTTGGCTAATAAACTCGCGGGAGAGAAGGGTTCCTGGTTTGAGTGGGAACAAAGGTGGGAGATGGTAGGTTTAGGGTCAAGAATTGTAAAGACCAAAACTACCAGCTATGGAAGATGCAAATGGAAGATTATTTGTATCATAATCATATGTACCTACCATTGAGAAAAAAATCAAAGAATCCAATGAGTATGAAAAACGAAGAATGGGATCTTCTCAACAGAAAGGCACTAGGAACAATATGGTTGTGTCCAGAAGTGTTAGTGACCTTCAACATTTCGAAGGAAACAACAACAAAATCTTTAATTATGGAATTTTCCAAACTATATGAAAAACCCTTGGCCTCAAATAAGGTATTTCTTATGAAGCGTCTATTTAATATGAAGATGTCAGAAGGTGGATTTTTTGTTGTTCATTTAAATGAATTTAACATGGTTACCAACCAGTTAAGTTATGTATTGGTAAATTTTGATGATAAAGTTAGGGCTCTATTATTTCTATGCTCATTGCTAGAAAGTTGGAATGGCTTAGTTATGGCTATTAGTAGCTTTGTCTTTGGATATAGTACTTTAAAGTTTGATGATGTTGTTGGTGCCATCCTTAGTGAGGAAATGCAATGGAAAATATCTAGTGAGACATCAAGAAATGTTTTATCTGTAGAGACTAGGGAAAGAAAAATGGAAAGAGGGAGGATCATAGGAGATCATAGTAAGTCAAGAAAAGGTAGTTCCAAAATCTAGATCAGGGATAGTGCGCTAGAAAAGTGGGAAGAAAGGACACCTGAAGAAAGACTACAAATCTCATAAGGGAAAAGAAGGAGATGGACAACAAGAGAACAATCATGAAGCAAATGTGACAAGTGGTGTGTTGCAAGATGCTTTGATTATTTCATTAGAGAATATTATTGATGCCTAGGTTGTAGATTCAAGGGCTTCATTCCATGCCACACCTGATAGGAAACATTTTCATGACTAAGTTCAAGGAGATTTTGGACATGTTCATTTGGGTGATGATAAACCCTTTAAAATCATTGGAATGGGTAAGGTTTTTATAAAGAAAAAAATGGAAACCAATGGATATTGAAGGAGGAAAGGCATGTTCCATATCTGAAGAAAAAATTAATATCAATAGGGTAGTTAGTTGGTGAAGGTTGTGTAACTACATTCACAGTCAAAACCTAGAAGGTCGCTAAAGGATCCCTGGTAATAGCAAAAGGAGAAAAGGTTGGTATGTTGTAGTTATGCAATGGTATTTCTAATTTTGTTAATGATCTAACCTCCATAGGAGTAGATACGACATTGTGGCATTATAAGCTCGGGCAAATGAGAGTAAAGGGGACGCATATTCTTCACTCAAGAAATTTGTTGCCAGGTTTGAAGCATCTTGATTTGGATTTCTATGAAAATTGTGTTTATGGAAAACATAAGAGAGTCATATTTCTCAAAGTTGGGAAGGAAAAGAAGAGCGAAAAAATATAGCTTGTGCATACAAATTTATGGGGACCTCTCAGGTATCATCTCTCTGTGGCTTTTGCTATTATGTTACTTTTAGTGATGATGCAACTAGGAAAAATTGGATTTACTGTATTCAAAGTAAATATGATGTATTTGGTTTTTTCAAGAAATGGAAATATTTGGTTGAGAATGTAACAACCCTGGTAAAAAGTCTGTGTAATAAACTTAATAAAGGAAAAAATAATAACCATGGTCATAAGACACATATTCTAGGCTAATTGTCAAGAAAAGACATGGTGATGGGGATCACTTGTGATTTTTTAATGGCTATGGAAATCGGTAAAGGAAATGGCAAAGGTTTTGGAAAGACACGAGGCATTAATTGTCATTTATTTATGAAAACAATGGAAAATAGGAGAAAAGGGAGGTGAAAGGTCACAGGTTGCATGTGAGGTGGAAAATTGAAGGAAAATAATAAGAAAATGAAGAAAATAGAGGCCTCATTAATAAAAAGGCTTCTAAGGATTAGTTTGTAGCTTTTTGTTAGTTCAATTTTGGAGCTCTCATCTTCTACTCTCTCTCTCTCTCCCATACTATTGGACACATAGAGATTTATTGGAGCACTCTTGGAGGAGTGTGACATGCTTAGGATTTGGAGCAAGAAGGAAAAGGAAGAGTAGGAAACTATAAGAGGACATCGGGATCAACAACTACAATGGGTTTCGCTTGTAGGTACTGAGTTGCATGTATGATTTCCTTGATAGTTTTGGCATGCATGGCACATGCATGTGGTTTCTTGGTTATGATTTGTCATTGGCATGGAGGATTTCCTAGATTGGCAATGGATTTGCCTAGCCTTTCCATTTCATGGATAACCATGGTGTTGTGGGTGTCTTTCCTTTTGTTTTCTGATTGGTTCTCATGTTCCTTAAGGTTGTGGGTTGAGTTACTAGTTCCTGGAAGCCTTGGTTCAACAAACACTCTAGAATCCCTGTAACAACTTCGGTTGAGTTACTAGTCCTGGAAGTCTTGGTTGGAAAAAAAATTTGGAAGCCCTTGGTTCCAGAGTTCTAGGCAGTGGTCTTAGCCCTGACCCTGAAAAAGTGGCATAGAATCCAATGTCGCTAGCTTAGAAATAGTAGAAAAAGTCCATAGTCTCTTGCATGTCTTGTTGTGGGAGTGATTGGAAGGCCTTAGTCGCATGCATGGCTTGTCATGGGAGTAGTTGAGGGTCCAAATCAGTGAAATGTCAAGTTGTCTCAGGGGTTGGTCACCTGAAAGGGTTGGTTGGCTCCTAAAGGTTTTGTAGCATCTGTGGAAGGTCATAATGGTTTGTTTTATCGGCTCCACTTCCTTAACTATACATGGGGAGTTGAATCACATAACAGTAACCTCTCATCACATGCTTACATTGACAGACCAATTAACTTGGGCAAATGTGGGAGGAGGGTGTTACAGAGTGGTATCAGAGCATGGTTCACCCCTTGGAGTGGATGGGAAGTGTGTGTTGTTCATGTGTACATGTTGATTACATGTTTTTTCGTTATTCTTGTGGTATATGTGTAGTTGCATATGCATGGTGTTGATCATAGTTGCAGTGGTGTCACTATGTGAAAAGTTGATGGTGTTTTTGTTGGATGTGGTCATCATGAGTGTATGCCAGTTGTGCATTGGTCATGCATGTCAGTGTTTATATGTTGTTATGAATATATTTTCATGGTGATAGTTTTCATGCATGAGGTCATGGTATGTGGTTGGTATGGTCATGCATTGATGACTGGATAATTATTGAAATGATGATTAAGTTTTGATATGACTATGTTTATATATGTATTGCACTAATCTAGTTGATATTGTAGATGAGATATCCTCCCCTGAACTAAACTAAGGTACATTGGTTTGTTTATGATTTGGTTTAAGCTGACATGATATATCTTGTAGGAAGAGAAGATCAAAGATGACAGGCGAGATCGTAGACTTCAACTCATAAAATTCTCCCCATAGATCAGATGAGAAGCATGGTGAGGGATATTATCTTGACATAGGAGACACTCTGAGAAGTTTGAAGTAAGAAATAAGGAGTTACAAAGAAGATAATGGATGAATCATTCAATATCAAGAGAGACTTGCTAAGGCACAGGAGAAATAAGTAGAGGTCAATGCATTGATTCTTTAGAGCTTATTAGCCTTGCAGAGTCAAGGACCAATTAGAATCAGTCATGGATAGGAGAATGTTGAATTTCCAGGACCTTGGTGTCTGGGATAAAATATTAGAATCTATGAATCTACAAAAGCTACTTTGCACAGTGGAAAATATAAAGCAGTAAATCACACATGCACAAGTATAGATAACTTTTTACAAAATATTATACAAATATGTACAACAACTCAATCTTCGTTATATTAAACCAACTGAGTAATACAATGATCTAGGGATCCCATATAAGGGATACAAGATACAATGACAATCTCATTGTAGTCTTTATGTCATATCTCATCCTTCCAATCCTTCGATTTCATTATGCTCGCTAGTTTCCCCTTAGCCTATCGAAGGACAACACATAGAATCTCCACCACCTATCACTATTGCAAGTCACTTTTGTTTCAATGAACATGGGTTGATCCAATATGCTCTTCTAGGTTTCCCAACACCTAATCTCCAATCTGCAAATCTAGTAGCTTCTTTCATCCATCAAAGAGCTACACATTAGGCTCAACCCTTCACCCAACCTTCAACTGTCAGGCTCTCATTATGAATGCTTGTTAAGGGCTACTTGGTCACTTTCTTGTTTCCCTCCACCAACAACTAAGTGCCCAATACCTCCACTATGAAATTTGATCCTAGTTAAGGTTTCTTAACACCCAAGACAACCTTAAAACATGACTCCCATAGGGTCAAACAATTATTTCTACACTAGGACCATCCAACTAGCAACAAATACAACATAAAATCAACACCACTATACCTCAAATCTGTTGTCAAACTGTGGCCCCTACCTGTGGAAACTTGTCCTATACCCAGCCAGTGGAATCGCACTACCTATGGAAACCCAGTATGTGGAAACACATTGCCCATGGAAACCTAGTTTGAGAAAAATCGCTTCTTGCAGAAACTCAATCTGCGAAAATTCGCTGCCTGCAGAAACCTAATCTGCAGAAACTCGTTGCCTACAGAAGCCCATTCTGCGGAAACTCAAACTGCCTCCTTTTAGAGTTGTAAAAACCTGTGAAGTTGATATTCTATGTTTTTTGCACATTTGGGTGCTAAAATGAGACGCATTCAACTTTTATTTATAAATTTTATAAGGGATACTCAATTTCACCAGTGGACATTACTTTTGGACTTAACCATTTCAAGCCGACATGACTTGATTGTCCAAAAATCCATTATCAACTTCAAAAATTCATAACTCACTAAGGACAACTCAAATTTTGATGATTCTCAAATAATAATATTCTCCTCACCATCCTCTATCATCTCCATCCATCTCATGTACAAAATTATCCATGGTTTTGGCCCAAACATTTATGGGTGCAAAACCCCAACCTTGGGGTTTAGGCCCACAAGTGACTCTTGCGGTGCTTCACCCTCCAAACCTCGAACCCTAGGGCCTAGAGTACTTCCCAAGATACTAAAAAATAACACTCCTTCTTAGTGAGGGAGGTACTTACAATACTAGGAAGTAACTCATCGTCATCATCACTACTCACAACACTTGCCTAACTCTTGGTTCTCATCACTGCAGCAATCCCTATAGTGTGAAATACAACTCTCTCGGAAGTGTCGCTATCACTGGAAGCATCCTACTTATTCTTATTTTCTAGTATCTCTTTCTAATCTCTCCATGATTCCTTCTTCGCAGATGTAGAAGCACCCTTTATCCCCACTAACCACACACTTTTCCTGGGCTACAAAGCCTCCCCCTAAATCTGTAAGCTCCTGCTAGAACTCAACTCCCTCTAAGCCTCTAGAACCTGGACCTTCTTCTCTGGAACCTATACTTTGTACGTCTAAAGCTTGCACCTCCAACTACTTATCTAGAACTTGAACCTAGTCCGCCTACTTCGTTTTCCGATGATCTATAGGCTTGTTGATAAGCCTATATAGACCATATTCTCTAACTCCAAGCAAAATACCTATGAAGCTAGAGCCTCTAGGTTTGAGTCTTGCCTTCCCATCCTGGAATAAGACCTCAAACCCATTCTTCTCGATCATCGAGAAAGATACCATGCTATATCCAAGTCTTGGTACAAATAATACATCCTGGACCTGCATCACCCATCCTGTCTCCATCCCGAATGATACAACTCTCAATCCTCGAATTTCCTTATGACTCTTATCACCCAACACCATGTGCAACTTCGAGTCCCATTCAAATAGAGTCTCAAAAACCTCATGTGACCCTCTCATATGTTTCGATGCACCAATTTCCACATACCATCTATCCCCATCAATAGTGCCTTGCGATAAATGAAATATCATGAAAAGTCATCCTCCTCCAACCTTTTGGCGAGAGCATATATCTTAGCAGAAATGGAAACACCAATGTACTACTTCTTCTTCATCTGACATCTTGATGAAAAATGACCCATCTCACCATGGTTGAAAAACTTGAATTTACTCAAGTCCTTATTCTCCTTACCCTTCATTTGTGCTGCAAGTTCCATGTCATCATCTGAAGCCCTCTTCTTTGGATGAAGATCCTCATTTCACAACTCTTCATGAATGAAGTTGTCCCACAACCTCTTCCAGTCTGGTAACTTCTCTTTGGAAACGATCCCCTTGTTGAAGGGCTTCCATTCCTTGGTGAACCCTTTCAAAGAAATCTTCACCATATTAGAATATGAAATAGTCATACTAACGACAACAAACTCATCTTTGACCTGAGACAATATTGTCAAATACAATGTCACTCCTTCACCCTGTATCATCTTGGTCGACTTCAACTTATACTCCAATACTAGTACCTAATTCTTGTTCTTATTCTGGAATAAATTTTGAAGATCCATCCACATCTCATGTGCAATGTTCTTCTCGAACAAATGAGGTATTAGGGGATGCTTCACACCATCGAGGATGACCAATCTCGCCCTCGTATCCAAATTGTCATACACTTCTGGCTCCTTTGGGCCAGTTGGCTTCTTGATGCATTTCTTGGTGAACTCCCACTTCTTGTTGACCTGCAAGAACAACTTGATGCTTTCCTTCCATGGACTATAGTTGGACAACCCCTCCAACCTTTCCTCATACTAGAGACCAATCGACAACTTTGACATTGTCATTTACAATGTGACCAACTCCCTCTTAAGTTGTACTTAATTGTTCACAATTTGATTCATTGATGCTACCAAACCAAGAATCTAAACAAAAGCTACTTTACAAAACAGAAAATATAAAGTAGTGACTCACACATGCACAAGTATAGACAACTTCTTAAAAAATATTATACAAATATGTACAACAACCCAATCTTCATTATATTAAATTGATTGAGTAATGTAAAAATCTAGGGCTCCCATACAAGGGATACAAGATACAATGAAAATATCCTTGTTGTCTCTATGTCATATCTCGTCCCGCCAGTCCTTCGCTTCTATTCTACTCTCTAGCTACCCCTTAGTCCATCAAAGGACAATACATAGAGTCTCCAAGAGGGCTTCCACCTATCACTGCTGCAAGTCGCTTTAGCTTCAATGAACACAGGCTGATCGAATATGCTTTTCTAGGCTGGAAAACACCTAAGCTCGAATCTTCAAATCTGGTAGCTTGTTTTGTCCATTAAAGGGCTACACATTAGGCTCAATCCTTCACCCAACCTTCAGTTGTCAATATCTCGTTATGACTACTTGTCAAGGGCTAATTTGGCCACTTTCTTGTTTCCCTCCACCAACCACTGAGTGCCAAATAGCTCCACTATGAAATTTTCTCCTATTTAAGGTTTCTTAAAACCCAAGCCAACCTTAACACAAGAATCCCATTTTCTGCAACAAATATGTCCACATTAGGACCATCCAACTAGCAACGAATTCAACATAAAAGCAACATCACCATACCTCATATATGTTGTCAAACTATAGCCCTTGCCTATGGAAACTCGACCTATACCTAGCCTATGGAAACACACTACCTATGGAAACCCAGTCTATGGAAACGCACTACCTAGGGAAACCCAATCTGTGGAAACACACTGTCTGTGGAAACCCAGTTTGCAGAAATGCACTGCCTGTGGAAACCCAGTCTGCAGAAAATCTCTGCCTAGGGAAACCCAATATGTAGAAAATCGCTTCCTGTGGAAACCCAATTTGTGGAAACTCGCTTCCTGTAGAATCCTAGTCTATGGAAACTTGCTGCCTACAGATCCTAGTATGCGGAAACTTGGTCGTCCTTCTTCTAGAGTTGCGGCTACCTCTCAAGTTGATCTTCTATGTTTGTTGCAGATTGGATACTAAAATTAAACAAATTCACCTTCTATTTATACATTTTAGAATGGCTACTCGAATTCACCAATGGACATGTCTTTTGGACTTAATAATTTCAATCCCACATGACCTGACTGTCCAACAATCCATTATCAACTTCAAAAATTCATAACTCACTAAGGACAACTCAAATTTTGATGAGTCTCGAAGTGTTGGATTCTCCTCGCCATCCTCTATCATCTCCATCCATATCATATCCAAAACACTCCATGGTTTTGGCCTAAACATTGATGTGTGAACAACCCCAACCATCAGTTCCAAGCCCACAAGTGACTCTTGTGGTGCTTCACCCTCCAAACCCCAAACCCTAGGGCTTAGAGTACCTCCCAATATACTAAAAAGTCAACAGAGCATAGGAACTAATGGATCATATAGTAGCAGGTCACATGGTAGGCATAAGTTGGATAAAGATGACACAATTAGAGATGGAAGATTCTTGGATACACCTGATAGATGAGGCAGTGGACATGGGGTTTACTCTAGTTTTGGTTCAAATAAGTATCATGGTCATCATCGTTATCATCATTACAAGAGGAATGGTAGGGGATATTTTCCAGATGAGTTCAAGAAATAAAATCCACCTACATTTTATGGGGAAATGAAGAAGTCACAAGATTTCGAAGCATGGTTGCTTGGGATGAATAAGTTCTTCAGGTTGCATCATTACTCAACAAACATGAAGGTTAGGATAACAAAATTCAACCTTAAAGTTAAAGAAAATATCTGGTGGGAAGATGTAAATAATGTCAGAGGTATTCATGAAGAGAAGTTGAATTGGAGTGAGTTTGAGAGACCATTCAGGAATAAGTATCTATTAAATAGATACTATGACGACAAGGAAAAATAGTTCTATGAGCTGAAGATGGGATCTATGACTGATGAGGAGTACACTAGCAGATTCTTGGAGTTATTGAGGTATGTGCCTTACCTCAAGGAAGAGAAGGCCAAGATCCAATGATTCATCAATGGATTTTCGATAGTGTTAAAGGACATGATTTGTTTTGATGAGCCTAGATCATTGGAGGAGGCCATATGGAAGCTAAAGCATTGTTTTGAGAAATTAAAGCACATATCTGAGATGAATTTGGATAGGAAAGGTAATGCAAATAATAAAGGAAAACATGACAATAAGTGAACAAAACCTCAAGATATAAGTAACAAAGAGAATGTGACACCACATAAGAAGTTCAATGCATCTGATAGAAGACAGAGATTTCGGTCTAAGGAGTAGAACGAGGTGGTGGGCCCCAGTATTGCAGCAATAATGCTGCAAATCCTAAGACTCCCTTCTTTAATTTTATCAACCTGGTAGTTCGTAATAAACTTGGAAGCGACAATGTTGTATGCACAAGTACTAGCTCTTGTCACAGCTATCACTTGGTCAGTTGGCACAAGTCCACTAGGGGCTTAAGCCAACTTCTATGAGCCCTGAGAAGAAGCTTTTTAATTGATGGATGAAAGCTAACTCAAAGGAAGCTAATCTACTTGCAGAAAGAAACTGAAAACTTGAAAGGAAATGCAAACCCTAATTTTACTAGCTACCCTACTGATGCGAAAAAGAGGATGCAAGCTACTAAAAGAGATGCCATTGACTTCTAGGAAGGTAAAATGCATGTGTCTAAGTGATCACTATCTGAAGAAAACATCTTTTTGTATTTTTGAATAAGTTGTCAGAATTATCGTGCATGTGCTTTAACTGTTTTTTACTGTGCAGAGGTGGATCTGTGAGAGAAAATGCTTGCAGGAGGTTGGGAAGGTTCAGGGAGGGCCTAAGGGGTCCCTAGCACCCTTCCAAACAGTTTCACAAATTTTGGCGATCAAGAGTCTACTTTCGTGAGATTCTACAGGAAGTCTGTAGGGTTTCTATGGGATGTTCTGGAATTTCTACAGGATGTCTGTAATTTTCTACAGGATGTTTAGAAATGGGATTTTGGAGGATGGCTGGAGGGAGAAAGATGGAGTGGGTATGGGGTTGTGATAATGGTGTGAGAAGGTCCAGGTTTTGGTGGATGGAGATGAGGATTGATAAGGACGGTTGTATTTGTTCAAGAAGAGATAACACAATGCTACACAATAATATGGAAATTAGGTCAACGTGAGGGAATGTGGCAAAGGTAAGGCAAGGATCTGAAATGGAGGATGAAGCAGGTAGGTTGGATGGAGTATGGGCAGATGGAAAAGTATGATAGGTGCTCTGCAATTTATTTTTCGAACTTGACAAATGAAGACTTGGAAAATCAAGAACCTAATTATTTTGACCTAATATGACCTAGATCACAGCAAAGGAAATGAAAACAAGTCTATTTGCAACGGAATAATATGAAGTAACTATGAAACTGAGAAATCATAAACCTAAGCATGCAACCAAAACTGATATCAAGTTTGGCAACTAAGAATCCAACACTAATACTTGCATGGTGAAGCAAAAACAGTGTTTTTGGTGGCAGCAAGGTCACCTTTGTCCCAGCTCACGATCCCGCTGAGGGAGAGGTAGGATCAGAGGTGCTTGATGGCCTTTTTCTAAAGATATTCCCTGTGATTAGCCTATCAACTAAATCTGAACATGAAAAGCCTTTTTAATCATCAACAACAATCTAAATAACAAAACAAGATTTAAATCTAAATAGCAGATTTTATTCTAAGAATGTAGCAAAGACACATGAAAGTAAACAAAGGAGGTACTGTGCACTTGAGATGGGCCCAACCCTAAGAGCTATAGCCTCCTAAGAGAGATTAGAGCTGGTGCAAAGCTGGATTCATCTTTATTGATCAAAATAATAGTTACATTCCAAAAATTGTCCACAAGGAAAACTTGAAAATGTGTTGAAATGCAGAGCTAATCTATTGCCTAAAAAAAAGACTAAAATCGAACTACAAACTAGCTAACTTCTGCCTATAAAGTGACTAACTGAAATGAGGCCCTAAGCCCTCTTATTTATACAAATTGAGGACCCCAACAGCCCTCCTAAACTTTAGGGACTCGGCTGTCAAAACTTGCAGTTAACAGTAGTCCTACTTGACTTGCTTGGCTGCCCTTGTGATAATCTATGTGGTGGCCCTTGAACTCTGAGCTGATGGTGGAGAATTCAAGGTAAGGGCCCATAAATGAAGGGGACACCTTCCTACAAATCCTCTCCACGAATTTGGCTACCAATTGCTCATTTAAACCTTTGATTTTGTCTCCAAATTGACCAAAAAGACCACACAAAGCACGCATTAGACTTGTTGGCATAATGACTAACCCAATTCACTCTATTAGCATAAATATAATAAAAAACATGCAATAAAATAATGAGAATAGTGGATTAAGTCGAATTAGGAGGCTGAATGAGCCCATATAATTATCCATTTTTGGGGCTCATCATCACCCCCCTACTGAAAGTGTTGCTCATCCTCTGAGCAACTAATCTATCTTTTCCTCCCTATCATGCTAAGCTTCTGAAGTGATGTCCTCTTCTCGCTCATGAAACCATGCTTTTCTCCCTACTTCTTCCCACTGCCTATGCTCCTTTCTTTTTGTAGCAGTTTTGTTACCGCCTCAACCTCAGCCTGCAGCTTGTCCTTTCTTTGCTGCTCATCAGATGTTTCCATGTCTTTCCTTCTTCCTGTGATTGTTTGGCTGCCTTTTCCTCCAATCTCTTGGTCTCTCTTAGCTTAGCCCGAGTTTCCTGTAGAACAGTCTCAGCATCATGTAGAGAGGCTATTGTGTCCAACATTTTCATTATTTCTCTCCATGTGGATGTCTTCGAGCTTCCCCGTTCATAGGTGATGGATGCCTTTGAGGGAGACTTTTCCTTTTGTGTAGCTGGGGTGTCTACAATTGTAATTGGCTCTTTTGACTGTGGTTGGGGTCTGCCAGTTTTTATCCGCATGCTCCTTCTTGCCTTAAAATACATGGAAGGCTCCCTCTTTTGCTGCCCTTTTTTCTTTGGAGATGTGCTAAGGGTAGCCAGCACAGCTGTTGCCTCCCTGGCTAAAATCTTAGGCGATTTCTCCTTTTTGTTCCTCTGTTTCCATACTTCCTGTAGAAAGTCTCGTGTCGACTATTTTATGTCTTCTTGTAGAAACTTCTTTCTGGCTTCCTGTAGAAATTGTCTTATGGCTTCCTATAGAACCTATCTTCACTGTTTCGGTTTGCTTGGCTGGGGGTGTCTTGCCTTTTAATTGTGGTGTGGTTGCCTTGGTTGGGCCCTCACTTGTTTGGACTTTTTCAGTCCTCTCTGCCCTGCTCTGCAATCGTTTCTCCCTTGGTGTTTGTGCCTTTGTTCCACCCATAGTTTTGGGCTCAGCAGCTTGGCCTTTCCCTCGTTTTTTTTCTTGTTCTTTCTGTGGTGGTCTGTCTTGTGTTTCCTTACCCCTGGATTTCTCTTCTGCCTCAATGTGCTCCCTTTCTTCGCTGCTAGATGAAGTGAGTTCCTCGACTAGAATTCAAATATCATCATCCTCGGAAATGTTGCGGAAAATCTCCCAGGAGAGAGGGACAGTGTAGGTATGGAGGGCATCTTCCACTAGAAGCTTGATGAGCCCATGGTGGGCTACTTGATCCGATGCCCCTTCCTTCAATTTTGTGGCACATTCAATCAATGATTGTAGGAGAAAATAGGGAATACTCAACTTCTGCTCTGGGGGTAAGTCCAACCCATGTGTCAGTTCTTTCATCAGCCGGAAATGATAGCCGTAAACAATACTGAACCGCCCCTCACAGAAAATATATTTCATGATTTGGAGGCTGGCCTCACTCCAAAGAGGATGTAAAGCCCTCCTTACCCCATTCTTGTCTTCTGCAAAACGTTCCTCAGGTAGGAAGAATTATTTCTTGGCTTTTTGGCCTGATGCTCTCTCCTCTTTGCTCCAGGGTATCCCTAATGGCAGACCAGAGACTTGACTAATGAGTTCAGGGGTAAGCTACAGGGTCAACCCTCTGAAATTCACAGTGGCTAGTGTCTTTGATTTAGGTTGCAGGGACATTAAGAATTCCTCCATTATTTCATCATCATATCCCTGAATTTTGTCACAAAAAGTCATCCAGTTGGCACGGGTGAAGTGGTCCACTACTGCCGGATGTTCACGCAATTTTCTGGCTTCCGAGAGTTCCTTTCTGATAAACCCTGCTGGCATGGTGAGAGTGTTCTGTTTTAGTGCTCTGAGAAAAAAGGGAGTGTTGTTTGATGGTTTCCTCTTTTGAACTTCAGGAACGGATTTCTTGGGTGTTTAGAGTTTAATCTGCACCAATTCCCTGGTTCTAATGCTTTTGCTGCCCAAAACTCGGTTGTCCGTGTGTAACAGGGAGAATTAGGTTTCCACAGATAGGACACAGAGCCTAATTTCCATCACCAGCATACATATAACTGTGTAAATTCAAATCTTTCATGCACAGGTTAACCCTCACACTGCTTTATCTTTTCTACAGGGAAAAAAACATGTTTTAACAGGAACTATGGAGGAGAATATTGATGCAGAACCAATTGAGAAATTTCATGCAAAACAGGAAAACTACTGTTTTTGACTCACGACAGACTTATCTCTAACCCTCCAATTCAAAACTACTCAATTCATCACCTTTTTAGAGAATATCATGCATGGAAGAGTGTTTTCGATCCTACCTCTCTCAGGAATCCAAATTTGTCGAAGAAAAACCAGGCTTCTCTGTTTCGGAAGGATATGTCGTACTTCCTGTAGAATACCCCCTGGTTCCTGTGGAATGCCACTGTGCCTCTGAGCGAGCTTGATACATGACAAAATCTCGAAGACATGTAGAAACCGGTGGAGGACGACTAGTTCATCATTTTGTGGAAGCGGAGGATGCATACTTCATTCAAGTGCAAATGAACAGGAGGTGGTGTGAGTTTCAGCAGAGCATTTTAAATTGTGGCATGATTCTTGGTGAGGGAGTGAAGTGGCTAGGTGTACATGGCCACATGCAGACTGCAGTGCTATTTATTAACTGTATTTTTTCTTCTTGATCAGTTGCACTGGAGTTCAAACGACCAACACTCCCTGTTTTTTTTATTTCACATGAGTTACCTATACACGGATGCTACATGATTTATGGCTAAGTGCTAAAGAACTGGATGAGGGTGGCCAGTTGACTGGCCACCGATTTTTTTAACCACAACCATCTCATTGTTCACGCAGTTCTCAAAATATATTCATGCAATCAGAGGAACGATTTTAGTCACATACCTGGAAGTCGAATGTGGCTGCTGTGAGGTGCTTTTTGCTGCTGCATTTGTTTCTATGGTTGCATGATGGCTTGGTTGCTGATTCATGGCTGTTTTTCTTGTGCAGGTGTCTTATGGCCGGATCTACGCTGCAAGAATATGTTTCCACGTTCAGATCTGCACCCTCAAGCTGCTGATGTTGAATTTCCACAGGACAGAAACTTGTTTTCGCCATTGCTCCCGAATGATAGACCGGATCAATCTGAACCTTTTTGAGCATGTTCCTATCATCATTATGCACCTTCCATAGAAAAATGGTGGTCAATGGATGCACGGATTTCGAGAAAAATGGAAAATGGTTGAAGATTCCATAGGTCAATTTCTCGGAAATCGTGCATTGGAATCAGCTGAAACTGCTTGGGTAGGTTACTATCACCCATATGCATCTCCCCATGAAACATATTTTGAAATGGATGCACGGATATGGATAAAATGCAAAAATGGCTGAAGGTGATGGAGGTTGATTTCTTGGAAACCGTGCACTGGAATTGGCTGAAATTGCTTGGGCATGTTCCCATCATCCCTATACAACTCCCTTTAAAATGGTTTTGTAAATGGATGCATGGTTTTCAAGTTATGGAAAAAACAAATTTCAGCACTAGGTATTTTTGCTTCAAGGCATTCTGCAGTTTTTTTGCATGGTAAGAAAAATGAGCTTGGGCTATAATGCAGGCATGGAAATGATGGAGGAGGAGTTTGAAGATTACAGGAAGACTTATGAACCATTGATGAAGCTTCCATGTTCGCCAAATTGCTTTTTAAAATCCCTTTCCAGCCTTCTGTAATTTCTACAAGAACTTCCTGTAGAAAACACAACTTTCATAAAAGAAGTACGATGAGGTGGAAAAAATGGTGGAGAAAGGTGAGGGATGGAAACAGGGGTGGCACAAGCCTAACAAATAGATTCCAACATTTAGATTCCCTTCCAAAATCGAATTTGGCTCGTCCAATGGTTCTACAGGATGTTTCCTGTAGAAATTCAGAACTTCCTGTAGAAACGCTTGGAACTTTTGGTAGAAAGCCCAGAACTTCCTGTAGAAAGCCCAATCTTGACCTGAATGTGACAAAATCCTAGGACAGGTGAGTGGCCATGGAGGGAATGTCTGAAGGGATGTCCTGGAGTCTGGTACGAACTCCTGTCCTCGTTTTGTGCGCCCCTCTTTTTCCTGCAAAGTATTCACTGCAACCTGCAATTTTTTTACAGAGATTAGGCCTGTTTCTCTTTTTTTCTTTTTTCTTTGTTTTTTGTTTTTTTTTTTGTTTTTTGAAAACAACCAGGGAACCTCATGGAGGTTTTCACCCTAATTGCCTGCCCTGGGCGCCTCCAAGGGAGGTTTTCACCCAGGGATATTATTCTCTTTTTCTTTTTCTCTTTTTTCGTTCTTTTTTCTTCTTTTTTCCAACCCATTGACCGCCTCATGGAGATTTTCAATCAATGAGCCAATCTAAGGCGCCTCCGAGGAGGTTTTCACCTTAGATTGTTCCTCTTATTTCCATTTTTTCATTTTTTTCTCTTTTTTTTTTTATTTTTATTTTTCTACCCTACCCTACTTGAAAAACAAAATCGTTCTCAAGTATAAGAATACTTCCAATGGAGCCATGTGTGCATCGAGATTAGAGACAAAATGATGTGGAGGCTTGAAATGCATGCTTTGACAGCTATCCGGATTTCAGAGACCAAATGATTTGACTTTGAAGGGATTAGGCATAGCTGGAGAAGAGAGTACTGCTGCAACTGAGTGACCATCTGAAACCATATCTCAATATAGCTCTGATATCCTTGGTCCTTTTGCTAATCTGGATCATTCTCCATATCTTCTTTTATCACAACCTTCACATCTTCCTCTTTTTGCTGAGTTTTCTCTTGAATAAATGGAAGATTTGATGGTAACCATGAGGGAACTCTCTCGATCTCTGATTTTGATGTCTTCTCTTCATCAAGTGCAACCCATGGTTCTTTGATCTCTTCTTTTGAATCTTCTTTTGTCAGATGTGGTCCTTCAATGCTATCAATGTAATCTCTTTCTGGAAATACTCTTCTTGAGCTATGGTGAAGATCATTGAGCTCAAGAGGAGTCATTTGGACATGTTGTGCCTCAGCTTTGCAATTGGGTTGAGCTATTCTAATTTGCGGGTTTGGAAATGGTGGTATGGATAGTTGACTGGAGGTGTATTTTTGAGATTGATGTGGATGGGGTTGTGGTTAGGCAGGTGGTGGAGGCAAATGAGCGGGAGGAGAGTTGTACTGGGGCCTCCACCCCTGATGAGCTACATTCCACTGAGGCTGTGGCTGAGCATAAGAGTGAAATGAATGAGCAACTGGAGGAGCATGGTATTGAGGAGGATACAACCAAGGAGGGGGTGTGGACCAGGAAGGATGAGCAGGGGGACCTCAAGAAGGCATGGAAGTGGCTTGATAGGGGTTATAATAGGTCTCGGATGTCCCTTGCAGTTCCTACTGGTAAGATCTGGGTCCATGTGGCCTCATTTGGTTCATATAATAGAGTGGTTCAGTGGCTCCTTTGGTTCTCTGATATGCAACTTTAAGTCCAGGCAAGGAAGGGAACTGATTCGTAGGATGGTATTCTTCATAGATGAAACACACTTCTATGGAGTGCAATGGACATTCATGCCTAGGATGCTTTCTAGTGCACTTGGGAAAAAAGATGGCCAAAGCCCTCTTGGCCTCTTGCTTTCTTTGGATCTGTAAGGTATCCAGTTGCATGGAAAGAAACTACCTCATCTCGCTCTTGAAATCTTCCATCGGATTCTCACATTCACCTCTAAGGATTGAGTTGGAAGAAAAAGTATTGCTCCCAACATTTCTGCCTGTAGCCATTTTCTCCAGTGGAATTTTTTCTTCTTCTCCCATAGAGGTTCTTTAAATATGCCTTGATGTCCACCTAAGGGTTGTTTAATCATAGCCATCAAAGAAGAGAGAAGGTTGGCTGTGTGAAGCAGTGGGGGTGTTGTGCAATAATTTTTCTGAATTATCTCTACTCCTACAAGGCATGAAAGGAAATATTTTTGGTTGATTTTTGTTTTTTTTTTTTCTGCTTGTACCTACAAAACTAAAATAGATCGAACTACAACTAACTATCTTGCTGGAATGAAAATGTAGAATTGAAATGGAAGCAGGAAAGAACTAATCTATTTTGCTCAAATGAAATTGTAAGAATGAAATGCTAAGCTACGGCTGCAGAATGGAAATTGCGGAATTGAAATGCTAATCTATGTTTGCAGAATTGAAATGCTAATCTACGGAAGTAGGAAATGTCTACTCTACTTTTGCGGAAATGAAATTGCTGAATGGAAATGAAATAAACTACTTAGTAGAAGGTTGTAGTAGAAAATAGAAGAAAAGCAACAATCACCAATACTCTAATGCTTCCCTGGCAACGATGCCAAAAAGAGTGGCGGGCCCAAGTATTGCAGCAATAATGCTGCAACTCTTGGGACTCCCTTCTTTAATTTTATCAACCTGGTAGTTCGTAACAAACTTGTAAGTGACGGTGCTGCATGCACAAGTACTAGCTCTTACCACAACTGTCACTTGGTCAACTGGCACAAGTCCACTAGGGGCTTAAGCCAACTTCTATGAGCTCTAAAAAGAATATTTTTAACTGATGGATGAAAGCTAACTCAAAGGAAGCTAATCTACTTGCAAAAAGAAACTAAAAAGCTGAAAGGAAATGCAAACCCTAGCAAACCCTAATTTTACCAGCTAGCCCTACTGATGCGAAAAAGAGGATGTGAGCTACTGAAAGAGATGCCATTGACTTCTAGGAAGGTAAAATGCATGTGTCTAAGTTATCACTATCTAAAGAAAACATCTTTTTGTATTTTTGAATAAGTTGTCAGAATTATCGTGCATGTGCTTTAACTGTTTTTTATTGTGCAGAGGTGGATCTGTGAGAGAAAATGCTTGCAGGAGGTTGGGAAGGTTCAGGGAGGGCCTAAGGGGTCCCTAGCACCCTTCCAGAGAGTTTCACAAAGTTTGGCGATCAAGAGTCCACTTTCGTGAGCTTCTACAGGAAGTCTGTAGGGTTTCTACAGGATGTTCTGGAATTTCTACAAGATGCCTGTAATTTTCTATAGGATGTTCAGGAATGGGATTTTGGAGGATGGTTGGAGGGAGAAAGATGAAGGAGTGGGTATGGAGGTGAGATGATGGTGTGAGAAGGTCTAGGTTTTGGTGGATGGAGCTGAGGAGTGATAATGACGGTTGGATTTGTTTAAGAAGAGATAAGGCAATGCTACACAATAATATGGAAAGTAGGTCAACGTGAGGGAAGGTGGAAAAGTAAGGCAAGGATCTGAAATGGAGGATGAAGTAGGTAGGTTGGATGGAGTATAGGCAGATGGAGAAGTATGATAGGCACTCTGCAAGTTATTTTTCGAATTTGACAAATGAAGACTTGGAAAGTCAAGAACCTAATTACTTTGACCTAATCTGACCTAGATCACAGCAAAGGAAATGAACAGAAGTCTATTTGCAGTGAAATAATATGAAGTAACTATGAAACTGAGCAATCATAGACCTAAGCATGCAACCAACACTGATATCAAGTTCATCAACTAAGAATCCAACACTAATACTTGCATGGTGAAGCAAAGGCAATGTTTTTGGTGGCAGCAAGGTCACCTTTGTCCCAGCTCACGATCCCACTGAGGGAGAGGTGAGATCAGAGGTGCTTGATGGCCTTTTTCTAAAGATCTTCCTTGTGATTAAGCTATCAACTAAATCTGAACATGAAAATCCTTTTTAATCATCAACAACAATCTAAATAATAAAACAAGATTTAAATCTAAATAGCAGATTTTATTCTAAGAATGCAGCAAAGACACATGAAAGTAAACAAAGGAGGTACTGGGCACTTGAGATGGGCCCAACCCCAAAAGCTATAGCCTCCTAAGAGATATTAGAGCTGGTGCAAAGCTCGATTTATCTTTATTGATCAAAAGAATAGTTACATTCCAAAAACTGTCCACAAGGAAAACTTGAAAATGTGATGAAATGCAGAGCTAATCTAATACCTAAAAAAAGACTAAAATCGAACTACAAACTAGCTAACATCAGCCTAAAAAGTGACTAACTGAAATGAGGCCCTAAGCCCTCTTATTTATAAAAATTGAGGACCCTAACAGCCCTCCTAAACTTTAGGGACTCGGCTGCCAAAACTTGCAGTTAACAGTAGTCCTACTTGACTTGCTTGGCTGCCCTTGTGATAATCGATTTGGTGGCCCTTGAACTTCGAGCTGATGGTGGAAAATTCGAGGTAAGGGCCCATAAATGAAAGGGAAACCTTCCTACAAATCCTCTCCACGAATTTGGCTGCCAAGTGCTCATTTAAACCTTTGATTTTGTCTCCAAATTGACCAAAAGACTACACAAGCACACAATAGACTTGTTGGCATAATGACTAACCCAATTCACTCTATTTAGCATAAATATAATAAAAAACATGCAATAAACTAATGAGAATGGTGGATTAAGTCGAATTAGGAGGCTGAATGAGCCCATATAATTATCCATTTTTGGGGCTCATCACGAGGGTGTATGTTGGAAGCCTTTCCAGTGTTGAACTTGTGGAGGAGAGCATCACAAGAGAGATTGTTCACAACATCAGGGTGGTAGATTTCATATCTACAATGCTTAGGAGGAACAAATAATGGGAGATGTTGGACAAAGTATTCCGCATATCTATGCAGCATTGGAGAACAGACAGGAAGATCACCAAGCATCTATTATTGGGATGGACGGTAAGCTTTGTGATTAAGTTGTTTCTATTTTGATTGACCCTGGATCTAATTATAGTTATGTTAATAATGACCTGGTGTATATGTGTGGTTTGAATAAAGAAGTGCATGCATAATCTTGGTTAGTGTAGTTGGATATAGGTACAAAAAAGAAAGTTCACCATTGGGTAAGAGCTTGTGCATTTGAGTTGAATGGCATGCCTAAATCAACATATTTGAATGTACTTCCATTGGGATCATAGTTGTGGGGAGTTTTAGCTCCTAGAGACAACCCCTGGGTTGAGGAGAGACTAGTGCTTAGGACATCTTGATGATTGTTTTAAATATTTGTTGGGAATTCATATCACACTCAATATTTAATATATTTGAGAGAAAATTGATTCAAGACCTTCCTTAAGAGGAGAAATGCAAATCCAGATGTAAACTATTACTCACAGAAGCATTAATATTAGATTTACAGTGGCCAACATCACATAAACTTGTAGCTTATCAGTCGTTATAGTAGATTTGGTAGAAGACTTGAGAAAGAGAGAAAATCAATACACAGGGCCTACAACTAAGAATAATGTGCATCGAATTTCAAGGTGAAATGGATGAGATGGAGATTTGAATGGAATGCTAGGGTACATGGAGCACATTTTAAGGATTAGATTTCATATCAATATATGCATCTTTAATCAACATTTGACTTAGATGAATCCATAAATTCATGAAAACATATCCAACAAATACTATTACATGCAATCTAAGAAGAATAGTGGGAACATATGGAATAAACACTGAAAAGAACACATACTACAGATTTAGATGAGCTAGAATTGCCAAAAAATTGTATTAATCTTCCACACAGCATACATTTCATTGACAGTTTACAATATTTCTCTCTTGGGAACAAAAATTTCGAACCCATGGTTTTGTATTATGAAAATGTTTTATAGGGCCTTAGAGGGAGAGTCTGTTACAAAGTATTCCTTCTTGATTGCTTACAGTGAATCATCATAGCAAAATATCAACATGCTCTATGGCACAACTGTACTAACCAAACTCTAACTAATTTACTGAAAATAAAACTATTTACATAAAACATGAAATTAAAGTGTTATGGTCAACACAATCTCTAGTATCTTTACTCATGATAGGCAAGTTGTGGAGGCAGTTTTGATGATTCAATTATTTGGAGCACAAGAGGATTGACAAACTGCTCACATATTTTCCACAACGCTGGAGCTGGTTGAGGAACTTGAAAGAACCGATGATATGTGATTTTGAGATTGGTTAGACCTGTGTAAATTAGTATAGGATGAAATTGGGTATTTACCATCCATAACAGTTGAAAATCCCTCTTCAAACAATTAACTATAGTCTTACCCTTCATACTAGAAGTATTCTCATGGGAAGAATATACCTTGCTTTTGGCCGCCACTAGTATTTAACTATATTGTTCCCACTGGATAAGTGCTCCCCCAAAGTCCTAATATTTGGGAAACCCTTATTTGACAATCCACTCAAACTAATAATTAAAAGCAACCACATCCTTTGATACCACCTCTAGGAACCCCTTAGCTTTGACTCTAGCTTCCTCCTTCTAGAGAACTTTAGAGATCTCCATGATAACAGTTACTATGTCCACCACATCTATGGGCCTCAACTCATTGAGTGGCCTTTCATTCACAAACTAAATGAAATTTTTGGAAATCTGGGAATTCTTTTCTCCATCATATTTCGCTAACAGGATGAAGAACTCATAATATTTTATTACAATTTTCTGTCCATCCATCAAGGTTGTGTACTTCTGATTGTTTATTATCTCTTCAATGATCTCATCTCAGGTTAGTTTCTTGGCTTGCAACAACGACATGTTTCCTTTCATCTTTCCTGTCAACTTAGAGACCTCTTGATTTGCTTCCTATAAGTTCTTACTGATGATGTTTGCATTTGTCCAAGTAGTCTCCAACTTCTTCTCTTCCTGTGCTAAGCTTCTCTAGGCAACATCCAAATCATTATGTACCCTTTTAATCTCCCCTTCTAAAGTATGGAGTTCAATAAGGGTCTTAGTGAGTTGTTCTATGGGGTTTTGAGGATCTCCAGGTACAATTACTACAGATATGTGTGTCTATTCCCATTTGTAGCTCTTCTTCCTACTACTTTAGGGCTACTATTTCATTATTCCTTTCAATGAGTTCTTTGGCTTGAATTACCTTCTCTTCTTCAACCCGTCTAAGTTCTTTAGATTGCACATGTTCACTACATGGCATCTTCATTTTATGCCTTAGCTCCTGGATTTCTATTTGGGAACTTTGAAGGAGGGCTTCAAAGGAATTTTTGTCTTCTCGATTTATACCTAGCTTCACGATCAACTCTTTGAAGCTCTTGTTTTTCATGTGGAGAGCCCTGGGGTTGGATCTCTCCTACTTTAACCTGGTTGCATGTTTTTCCAACAGCTTCTCAGCCTTGCTAATAGTCATTGCATTCCTATTGATCTCATTGTATATCATCTCTCCAACTTTCATGTGGAAATTTATGTTATATGGTAGGGGAACACTTTTCAAATCCAGAGAAACATCCAAGGATTTGAACTAAGAACCTGAAGGAAAATAGTGTTCCAGTAAATGTTGTAGTGAGAACTTCATTTGATTTCTCTCTAAGTCCATAGAGGCCAGAAGTATGGTCCGATATGGAACTGAATGAGATGTCATTCGCTGCTAAATATCTTCCCTCACCTTCTTGTTTCTTTCTTCAATCGCCTTTACAGTAATCCATCTTGACTCAGTATTAGTTTCACTTCACTTTTCACCTAAAATAGATACCTCTGAATAGGATGAGGCAATAGTCTGTACTGGATCCTCCAAGGTCACTTGAAAACCCAGTTGATCTGGCCTTGTTTCCACTAACTTGGTCTAATATTCTTCTTCTTCTATCTCTTGGGTTTATTCCCTTTTACTTTTGTGTACATCCTCCATCTCCATATCTAGAGTTTGGTCCACAATCCTCTTCTATGCTTTGTCCTTTTTTTTTGGAGTCTCGATCTCCATTCTTATGTTCATAGGCCATGAATCGAAGTTAGCTTTCCATTCGATCTCAAGCCTAGATTCATGCTCAGGTTGAAGCCTTTATCTTCTATATTCTCTAGGAAATGACACCACGAGGGTCATAATGCCATACATCCCCTAGGTCAAAATTCATCTTTCTGAGTAATGCTTCAACTACCTTGAAGACCTGCCTAGAATTGACAATAAAAAGCCCCACATGCCTCCCAATTTAAACATATATCCCTTCTTTGTAGGGACAAAGTGGACTTGGTCCACATTAAGGCTATGTATGATGAATTACAGAGAAAAAATCCTCATGGGAATGAACACAGGTAAGTGGTAAGGAGGGGGCTCATGCTAATAGACCTTGATTTCTGTGTAATTCTCCAAAAGGTACCAGTCCCCTGCCTTGGTGTCCTTGCTAAGTTGGAGAATATATTTTTGTTAAGGGATAATTCTAGGGGGGGACACCATCGATAATATTATATGAAATTGTCATATAAGAGGATATAAACTGGGAATAACTATTAAAATCTGGCCTCTTCCTAACATCAACATCCTAGTTGAACACATATTTCCTTTGTTTGTGACCAGCCACCAAAATGGGACCCAAGCACTCGAACTGATCCACATGAGTGTACACAAACAAATAGAACAATAATGAATAATATATGGAAAAGGATGTGGTAGGAAAATGGTGCATTTGAAATCTTATAGCCCTAGATAGGTAAGTAGGAATGTCAAATAAATGGCCAAGCTGTGTCATTTGCCTCTAGAAACCCAAAGTGGCCTTAGTAGAAATATTGGCATCATCATTCACCTGCATATGAGAAATTAGGGATAGAATGGGTTGAATGGGCTCTGCAAAGAGGGTTATGGGGAAACTGTCAGCAATAGGCAAAGACTATAGGCTAGGGGCCATGACCATTTGCAGGAAGGATTGTTGCTCATTAGCTGCAAGGGTGGAATAATGATAAACTAATCTGGTTTCTATAAAATGTTGGGGTTCATGAGAGCTAGGATAAAGCAGGACCTTTTGAATCAACTTTAGGGTTTGTTCAAGTATTTTGGCCCCAGTAGAAGAGACAAAGACATTTTTCTCTTCTATGTAGGTTGCAGTCAACCAAGAGATAAACTCAGGGAAATGGTGCATAAAGGGTGACATTTGGTAGTATAAGCATGAGTCAACCACTCGGAATGGGTCTTCTCCCTTGACGTGGATACCATATAGGTTGAAATGGAGATCAAAGAGGTGGTACGAACAGAAGGGGTTGGTAATTTCTGCCTTCGTGTCCATGAAAGGGTCGGCATTGGAGGAGAGTTTGGCCTCATGGGCCTTAGGGGTCTCAGGAGTCGTCTTCTTCATATTCTATGAATATTTGAATGATTTACATGTAGAGGGGACTAGTTGGTTACCTATTTGTCATGGAGTGGGTTGAAAATGACATTTCTTGGAGGTTCCTAGCCCGTTGAAAGCTCTAACGATGTTCTAGATAGATGAATTGTGAGAGAGTTTGCACCGGTAACTAGCATGAATTTTGAAAATGTGAGGCGGGAAGGGCTTTTTATAGGCAGAGGAAACAGTCAGTTGATGTGGGATCATGTCAGGAGAGGGACATGTGGCTGGATGGGATTGGATGATGACGGGGGATAGGTGGACAAGAGAAAGGGAAGACAAGTTATCATTTTACCTTTCAAAATCACACTCACTTGAATTGGTGTCGACGGATTGGTTCACGTGGCGCATGGTTGCCACCATCCTTCGGTGGGTTGGATAGTGGGAGGCTAGATCCAAATCTCATCCCCTCGAATGAATCTGGGACATTGGATTGACAGGCCCATTAGTCTGACTTTTCAACTTCATGGGGGGATTGCTTATTATCTGTGCAAGTTACCCCTAAATGCCTCTGAGGAGTGGTCAAGCGAGGGTGGATGATGATCCACCCCTAAATTGCTCGGCCTTTAACTAATAATTCGTGCTTGTGGAAAAAATTCTTCTTACCTAGCTGCGCTTTCATAATGGGGCTCTTGTGAGTGACATCTTGGACTTCAGACCTTCTGCTATGGCTTTAGGGCTTGGTAACTGCCTCCATAGTTGATTTAATGGTATTTTATCTAGGAGACTCAAATTTGATTTCTTAGCCTTCCGAGAAAACTTATGGAGGGAAACAACATCGAATCCAACTGGGGACAGTGTATTGGATACAATGCACTGAGAACCTGCAGATTAGTGCCTTACTCCTTAGGCATGGAGCCATTTCATTTAAACTTTCATAAAAAAAACATTAATTATAGAAACTCAAAATAGTGATGGTTATTTACAAATGTCCCACCAATATTTACAGTGAGTAGGAGTGAACTCTTTCAATGTTGGAAGTAAATCTTGAGAAACTCCCATTGACAGGCAGCCTAAGCACTTCGGAACTGTCTGAACCATAGAGGATAAAATTTTCCATGATCTCCTTTCTCTTCTGTCTTGACATCCCACCTTAGTGCTAAATCTCCTGGTTGAAGATACCTGTATTTTTCCTTTCTATCAAATAAGGACTTCATTTTTTCTTGGTAACTGATCAAATTCTAATTCACTTGTTCTCTGCTCCCTTGAAGTTCCACCAATTGATTTATCCTTTTGGTAAAAAAAAATTGGTCTTCCTCAATATCTTGCAGGATTACAGCTACTGGCATAGCTAACTCTATGGGGAAGATTGTATCCTTTCCATAAACACACTCAAAATGGAATTTCCTAGTGGATCTCCTGGTGGTAACCTTGTTGGCTAGAAGGGAAATTTTTAGATATGAGTCCCAGTTCCTCTGACTTTATGATATTTTTTTTCTTTTGAAGCCTTACCAAGGTTTTATTTGAGGATTCATCCAATATATTTCCTTGTCGGTAATAGGTGGTGGAGTGGCCTACCATAATGTTGTATTTTTAGCAAAAATCAATCAATTTGGTTGAATTGAACACTTGAGCATTGTCAGTGACAACCTTGTTAGGGCAGCCAAACTTGGCAAGGGTGTTTTCCTCTATGAACTTAATAACTACAACATCAGTTGCATTCCTGGTTGGGGCTACTTCCACCCACTTAGTGAGGTAATCGGTAGTTGTCAGTATCCACTTGTGTTGACCGCTGGAGGGTGGGTGTATTTACCCAATGAAGTCTGACCCCCACTATCTAAAAGGTTCTTCAGCAAAAGCAAGGATTAGAGGAAAAGGTGCGAATTCCTGTTTTTCAACAAATTTTTGGCACTTCTCATAGGGACGGACATAAGTATTCACCTCACCAAATAGTTTGGGCTAGTAGAAGCCTTCTTTGAGGATTTTGTATGATGTAGCCTTCCAACTATAATGTCCCCCACAGAGACAACTATGAAATTCATCCATCACTTTGTGGATTTCTTCTTGAACCAAATATAAAATCACAATACTCACATGACCCTTCTAGTATAATTGGCCATTTGAGATAAAAAAAAATTATGGTCTTGCAGCCTTAGAGCCCTATATTTAACTTTATCAAAATTTACTAGGAACCTCAGGAAAAATAGATAATGAACAATACTTTTAGTGTAACAGCACAAGTAAAACTAAAATTAATGTCAAAAGGAAAACAATTCTTTCAATGAAATTATACCTGTACTTTCCCGCTGCGAAGTGACCACAAGATTTGGGGATGACTCTCCTCCCAACCGTAGGCTCAATTGTGCAGGATTCTGCTACAAGTGGCCACCCCCGAGCCCTTAATCAACGACTACTGCCAGTATTCCTAAGTCTTAGTATTCTCCCAAGAGAATGAAGATAGAACCTCAGAATGATCCCCCACCATCCTCCTCACCATTCATTAAATAGAACAAAGCCTTGGAAGGGGAACCACATGCACACCCTCCACGTGTCCCTTGGAAGGGGAACCACATGCACACCCTCCATGTGTCTGCATGCTACTTTTTCTCTCCTTTCCTTTGATTTTAGCTTTCTTTTTTTTCTTTCCTTCTTTTTTTGATAATTTCCTTCTTTTATTTCTTAAATATGGTTATTACTATTTTTATTTTTATT